>JAAGKR010001227.1:0-105000 GCA_011419295.1 Clarias macrocephalus
TCATCTCATTCCAGGGTGTGGCCATGGACCCACAGAAACTGGAGGTTGTACGTCATTGGCCCCTACCCAAGACTCTCAGACAACTTCAACGTTTTCTTGGGTTTGCGAACTTCTATCGTCGCTTTATCCGGGACTACAGTTTCAACTTTCAACTCAACTCCACTGCCATCACCGCCTTCCACAGGCTTTGCCATCGATTCACCACCGCTCCAATTCTCCTCCATCCAGATGCTAACCAACAGTTCGTTGTGGAAGTGGACGCTTCAGAG
This sequence comes from Clarias macrocephalus, assembly GCA_011419295.1. Classification (NCBI taxonomy): domain Eukaryota; kingdom Metazoa; phylum Chordata; class Actinopteri; order Siluriformes; family Clariidae; genus Clarias; species Clarias macrocephalus. Next base: position 270 of record JAAGKR010001227.1, read on the forward strand.
GTGGGCGCTGGAGCTGTTCTCTCTCAGCGGGGTCCAGACCAGAAACTACACCCTTGTAGTTTCTTCTCCAAAAAATTTGACCCCACTCAGCAGCGATACGGGGTAGGGGACCGTGAGCTGCTGGCCATAAAGTGGGCATTGGAGGAATGGCGACACTGGCTCCAGGGCGCCAGAGAACCGTTTATTGTCTGGACCGACCACCAAAACCTCATCTCCATCAAAAACCTAAAACAGCTCAACTCAAGGCAGGCGCGGTGGGCTCTGTTCTTCGAGCATTATAATTTCCACCTATCCTACGATTCTGCGTCTGTCCTGCCACCCTCCAAGATCATCGCCCCGCTCCATTGGGAACTGGAGACGAGGGTTTGCCAGGCACAAGCCACAGAGACCGCGCCGCCTGGATGACTCTACGTACCCGGGAACATCAAGGCCGACGTCATCCAGTGGGGTCATTCCTCGCCACTGTCAGGGCACCCAGGCACGCAGCGCACCCTTCAGTACATCCAGCGCGCCTTCTGGTGGCCCTCAATGGCCAAAGACGTCGAGGAGTTCGTCCAGGCGTGCCCAGTGTGCGCCAGGGCCAAGACCTCCAACCAACCCACACCAGGGGAGCTCCAACCACTCCCAGTTCCTCGTTGACCCTGGACGCACATTGCCGTTGATTTCATCACGGGCCTGCCGGTCTCTGAAGGAAAGAACGTTGTCATGACCATAGTGGATCGGTTCTCCAAAGGTGTGCACCTGGTGGCCCTCACCAGACTCCCGTCAGTTAAAAAGACAGCCGAGCTGATACTAGAGCACGTAGTCCGTCTGCATGGGTTCCCAAAGGACATCGTCTCGGACAGGGGGCCCCAGTTCACTGCACGGTTCTGGAAGGCCTTCTGCCGTCTGATCAAATCTACCTGCAGTCTCTCCTCGAGCTACCATCCCCAGACTAATGGTCAGACGGAACAGGCCAACCAACAACTGGAGCGCTACCTGAGATGTTTCATTGCCGACCGCCAGCGCTCCTGGGCCCGCTACCTCATCTGGGCAGAACTGTCTCACAACCTCCACATCTCCTCCGCCATGAAGTTGAGCCCATTTGAGGTATGCCAGGGTTTCCAGCCTCCGATGTTCGAACATCAAGAACCGGAGGTTGAAGTACCCTCGGCCCAACAGTTGGTCCGAAGGTGTCGACGGTCCTGGATTCAAGCCAAAGAGGCCATCCAGCGCGCCAACATTCGCTACGCTTCACAACATCACTGTCGACACCCTCCGGGACGATTGTACCACACAGGTGACAAGGTATGGCTGTCTACAAAGAACCTACACCTCTACACTGAATCCAAAAAGCTCTCACCCAGGTTCATTGGTCCATATCGCATCACCCTCTGTATCAATCCTGTCACCTACCGGCTCCAGCTGCCTGCGGCGCTCCGGATCCACCCGGTATTCCACATCTCCCAGCTCAAACCCTTCATCACTTCACCAATGTCCTGTTTTAAAATATAAATAAAAAAAATAAATAAATTATTCCTGTTATTGCTGCTGCTGTTATTATTATTATTATTATTATTATTATTATTATTATTATTATTATTATTATTATTATTATTTCATTTGTTTGTTTGTTTATTTATAATTTTTATGGTGATGTTCTGTAAGGAGATATATTCAAAATTGCTAATTTCTTGGGTAGGACATCAATAACTGCACAAAAGAACTTACTTGGAATACCCACTGACTAGGGAGTTAAAGTGGAATCAACTAATCACATTTTGATTTGCACACTCTTATTTTAGGAGACGTGGATGAATATGAACAGTTCCATGAAAAAGTATTTGCGCCCTTTCTGATTTTTTATTTGTTTATTTTAAATGATGATTTTATTTATTACTGGGGAAAAAAAAACAGTTTAAACCTACCAGACTGAATGTGAAAATGTAATTGCCCCCCTTACTAAATCATACATAAACTGTAATTTTTGGAAAGTTGAGTTAAATTTCACATGCCAAGGTTTAGGGACTTCAGCAAATCATGGTGAGAGTTAATATCTATAAATGGAGAGAACTTGGAACAGGTGTAAACCACAAACCTTCCCAGTAGTGGCCGGCCTACAAGAATTATTCCATATATATATATATATATATATATATAAAGAACTACAGACCTCATTACCCTCAGTTAAGGGCAGTGTTCATAATACAACAGTAAGAAAAAGACTGGGAGAGTTCCAAGGTGAAGCCTTTGCTGACCAAAAAGAAGACAATGGCTCATCCCACATTTGCCAAAGAAACTTGATTGTATATTTGGGCAACTATTCTGTGGACTGATAAGACAAAAGTAAAGTAACTTTTTGGAAGGTGTGTGTCCTGTTACATCTGGTGTAACAGTAACACCAAGTAACACCAACAGTCACACATGGTGGTGGTAGTGTGATAGTCTGCAGTTTCAGGAACTTAATGTTTTGTCATAATTGATGCAACCATCAATTCTGTGCTCTACCAGAAAATCCTAAAGGAGATCATCCGACCATCAGTTATTCTATAGCTTATTTCATATTTTGATAAATGATTTCCAAACACACCAGCAAGTCCACCACTGAATGGCTCAAAAAAAAAAAAAAAAAAGGCTGCAAGGTTTTGAAGTGATTTATCAAAACCTAAATCTGTGGCATGACCTTAAACAGGCAGTTCATGATCGAAAACCCTTCAATGAATTAAAACAATTGCAAAAAAGTAGACCAAAATTCCTCCATAGTGATGTGAAAGACTCTTTGCCAATTACTTTTTCACATAGGGCCAGGCAGGTTTGGACAGTTTTTTTTTTTACCTTAATAAATGAAAAAAAGATTTTTATTTTTATTTAGGTTATCTTTGTGTAAAATTAAAATTTGTTGACTATCTGACAAATATGCAAAAAAAAAAGAAAAAAAGAATTTAACTTTTTTTGCAACACTGCATTTTAAAGACCTCAAAACAAAATGTATTAATTAATGGCTTTAATCCTACAATTTAAATGTATTTTGTGCATTATGACTTGGTGACATATGATGTCTTTTTTTTTGTTTGTTTGTTTGTTCTTTTTTTTTCTTTTTTTTTTAGGTGCAGGACTGAGGTTTATAAGACAACATAATTTACACTGATAATGTTCCTAAATGTTTCACTTTTTTTATTTATTTTGATTTGATTGAATTTGATTGACTTGCTTTTTATAACTGTATATAATTCAGTAGAATGTACAGTAGGGCTAGACCTCCACTGCACAGTTCTCCACTGGGTTGAAGTGAATACTTAATCTGCCCCACTCTACCCCACTACATTGTGGACAGCGTGTGACAGGGGAAGTAGTAGGAGGGAGAAGCTGGCACCAGAAAGCATGTTGTGGTTAAGCAGAAATTAATCTGACATGACCCTGAGTAAACAGAAAAGCTGCTTCGCTCCAGGTTACCATATGGCAGTGGCTCCAGCACAGCGACCTGGTGGCTTCGACTCTACTGCCAGCAGGGGATGTTATGCTACCTGCTGTCCTTTTTGTTCGGTTTTGTTTTCACCGGCATCTCTCAAACTGTGACAGGTACTGGCTAAGAGCAATAAGATGACAAGTTTACAGAAAAAAATGCACAGCACAGCCTGCAACACCTTACAACACTTGCACAGACTGTGAGAGAACAGGACAGAGAATGGGGAAAGGGGACGAGTGGAAGAGCTGGCGAGAAAAGGAGAAAACGAGGAAGAATTTCTCAGTGTGTTGTCAAGGATGCGTATGCTGTTAGGGCTGTGTGCAGCAGTTCTTAAGTGAAATCGCTCAAGTGACCTGAGGCTATGAGCAGAGCAGCTGTTGAACCATGGGACTCACTTTAAAACTATGGCTGCAAATTATTGATGAATTGATGTTTAAATGCCACAGAAAAAAATAGGACCTACACACACACCCCTGACTTTACTGTGACCCAGGCATTGACAATAAGCACTTTTTCTTCTATCGACACTCAGCACCCAGGACCAGATAATGATGGAGGCATGAATGTATGAATGTATTCAGCTCCAAAAAAAGCTCACATTCAGTAGGAAATATCTGCACTACTGCCTTGTATAAGTCCTACTCCAGTAACTAAGATGTTGGTTCCCACCACATGTAGAGAGAAATAAAAACTAGATCAGAGAGCAGATTTGTTTCAGTTCTCTGCGCAGTCCAACACTTTCTAATACAATAATGATGAAAGCTTGCTGTGTGAGATGGAAACCTGAATTAGATAGAAGTGTGGCAAAGGATGTTAGATGATGCCATCACATTTCCATTCACATTTCCATTTATACTTTGTTCCAAACCTACTTACAGTGAAGTAAGTATCATCCAAGCAGTATGAGGGTCAGCATATGTTTCAGGGATCCATAGGAAGTTATGTTAAAGCAATGAAACTACAATGACAAGAGCTGCAATATTTTGAAAATCAGGTACTGTACATTATGTAAAAACTTTCATCCAATATATCGAAAATGATGTGTTTAAAAACACTTGGGGTGCTTCTTTAGCAAGAGATCATGAAGAAAAAAAATCATTTTAGACAGTGGATGAGATGGGGTGCAGGTTCAAATGAGTACCTTTGTGCTCCTGGGTGCTGTTTTTGCTGTTCCAGTTCCAGCTGGAGCTGAGCAGTTCAACTTACAACCAATGTTGCACGATATGGAAAGATGTAACATGCTGGTTGAAGACCAATTGGTGCAAGTAAGTGTTAAAAGGTCAGCTGTAGGAAACTGTGTTACACAGTGGGACAGATATGAGATGAGCTGATGATAATGATAATGATATGAATCTGGACTAGGATTGGACTAGCTTTGTATTTAAACTGATAATCATACTGTTATAGAGAGGAAGTCTTTGATATCTCAGCTGTTATAATTAGTTAGAGGCTGCCATGCATTATAAAATGTATATGGCGTTTTGTTCACTTAAAGGGTATAAGTAGAAGTTTCTGATCTCCGACTAGAAAAATAAAGAAAACACACCCTCTGCTTAAAGTTCCTACTCTGGAACTCAGGACAGTTTGCTCAATCCTGTTCATCAAATGAAGTCAATGTATGAAGTCAAGAAAGACAATGTGTACTGCAGGTGTTTGTGTATTGCATTTATGGGCATATATTTTATGACCCAAAAAGGGATTTAGAAAATAAAAAATAATAAAATGTCAATGAAAAAGTGTATATTTTAACCCAAGATTGTCTACCTTAGGGAAAAAAAAGAGTGCAAGAAGAAAAGTATGTGAAGGAAGCATCTGCTGTTATGCCTCTGAGACAAACATAAATTATGGGATAGTGCTTAATGAATATTAAAATTATGATTTTTGTCTTTTTTCTTTCCAATTTTTTTTGTTAATTAGTTCTATTACTATTCTAATTGGTATAGTTGTACTCATCCTGGACTATGACAACATTATGAGGCTATTAAAGTAGATCCTCAGAGGGGGGACAACACGGTACAATCAACCAATCAGTGGTCGACTTGAGAAATGAGCCTTGGAACATTATCATTTTTTGATCTTTTGTCCTTCCTTGTCATTAGGGTTATCATAATATATCATCAATATCTAATAAGTATTCATTGTTTCATTTTTTATCTCAAAATGGGGTCAAGTTTGCATGTAAAATCTCTCTCTCCAAAAAAAACAAAAAAAAACAAAACTGAACAATATGTAGAATTTTGTATTAATTCATTTATTTAATATGAAATTGTCCCTAAAAATATATATTTTCCAGAGAGTAAACTGCCACTGCACTTCTCCTGCCAGTATTCAGACCCTGAGCTGAAAAACCCACCCTCGTTAAACACTGTCAAAAATGCTGACTATTAAGGCAAACCAGACAATGTGCTAATTAGTACATTTGCATATGATCATGCAAATAAAAAAGGGTGAGTGCAAAGATGGATTTGCATTTGTAACACAGTTAGGCTGTGCATGTAGAGCAGGCTAGTGTCCAGGGCACATTTTTAGCAGACATGATGGAGAAATAGGTGCCATCAACACTTCACTTTTGGAAAAGATTAATTGCAGTCAGACATAATATGATTATGTTATTTTATCAAAATCAACTGTGTTTTTTTAAACTCAACATTATCAAATTGTAATTTAGGAAACATTGTGTAAAGGAGATGATATTTTAATATGTAAGGATCACTTAGAAAGCATATGGATATACAGTATATACAGTATGTATGTACAGTGGTGGGCAAAAGAATTAAGATAACATATGCCATTTATTCTCCTAAAACAGGTGATTTCACTAATTACCTTCAGCCTATCTGGTTGAGGAGTTGTGCTAATGAACTAAAAAAAAAAAAAAAAACTAGTGAAAAATTGGCTATGTGACAAAATGGTGAAGAAGACAGTAACAGTCAAGAAACCATCTTCTGTACATGATCTTCAAGAAGCAACCAAGCAGGCCTGGATAGAACAAGTGACACCTGAGTACTGCAGACATCTTTCCGACTCTATGCCCAGCCGGATACAGCAGGTTTTCATGACTTCCTACTAAATAGTGATTGTTGTAATGCAATTTCACTGCATAAAATAACACATTATTCAAATTATCTTGATTTTCATTATTAACAAAGAAAATCATATACAGTAGTCATTAAAACATAAAATTTTACTTTTGTCTCAATACATTGGGACACCACTGTATGTACAGCATATACAGTACATCTGTACATCAAGGAAATCTGAAATTCACTATGTCGAGACAATCATACAAACATAAGGATAATTTTATTCCAGCATCTTTCTCCTCAATTACTGCACAAAACCGTAGCAGCACTTTAGACTGCACAAAAAATATATAATTTATCATGTCTATATTAAAAGATAATGCAGCAGAATTAACTTTAAATTAAATTATATTTGCATGGAATTACTGGACTCATCTGAGTAAATGGTGTGAAATCCCTGAAGGGACATGACGGGATAAAGAGCGCTCTTTGCATCTGAGCATCTCTGCTGATGAACTCCTTAATACGCCCAGTATAATGTTTTTATGTAGTGTTGCCTTTCCCACATCACATGCTCTGAGTGAGAATTGTACTGTATTCGAGTCATTTGGACAAAAGGTTTTTCTTTTTTTTCCCCTTTAATTCCTAATTAATTCCTAGTAAGCTGAAGTAGATGGTTGAGTTCTGCCCACTGGCTGATGTGTGACATATGGACCATGTTGATTGATGTAACCTATTGATAATAGAAGCCTGGAGCATGTATTTAGACTAAAATCTTTTGTCCTAAAAGCAAGGCATTTTACCTTGAAAGCCAGACATTACCGCAATTGATGAATGCATTTTATGCTCCTATCTTCAGTCCAAATAAAAGAAAAACTTTTTTTTATTTTCTTCTTATTATTTTTTTATTGTACAAAGAAGACAGCACATTATTACAGTATATGGAAATTTGTATTTTTACAGCAATACACATCACACCTATTTTTTACACATGAAGGAATATTTAACATATGGGCAAAAAAAAAAAAAGCAGCAAGTTGAACACACACACACACACTCACGCACACACACGCACACACACACGCACTCACATCACTACTAAGTACACCTTACCATATGGTTCTATTTTCAATGTTAGCATTTGATCTGACACTTTGTCTTTCAGCTATAGGGTTTTTTTTTTTTTTTTTTTTTGAGGAAAAAAAAATATGTGATGCTGATTGAGTTAGATAGCATTAGTTGCACTGCTGTGCACCCGGGTTTGGGCACTCTGTCAATTCAGGGGCAAGGCAGTAGTTAGGAGTGACATGGAGGACACAGGCAGGGCATTATTGCAATATCAACTTTAGCTGCACTCCATATTGTAGGGGTACAGAAAACAGTGTGTGTGTGTGTGTGTGTGTGTGTGTGTGTGTGTGTGTGTGTGTGTGTGTGTGTGTGTGTGTGTGTGTGTGTGTGTGCGCGTGTGTGTGTGCGAGAGACCCGGGGAGGGGTGTTCAATGTCGTCTGCCTGCTCGACAAGAGTTGATGGCCTCCAATTGAGAGCAGATGCAGACATATCATTTGAATAAAGAAATACCTCTGATCTATGGTATTATCTTGACAAGACAGCAGATAATCAGCTGCCCTAAGCTTGGCCATTACTGAACTCCTTTGTTTTACTTTTCACGACAAATCAAGTCCTGTCTCTTGCCTGACAGCTCCAATTTTACATTTTCTTTCTTTTTTTTTTTTTTTATTCTTTTATAAAGACAAAAATGCAGCATGCAAATGAAATAATGAACAGGACAATCAGGTTTCACAATTTTAATTCAAATTCAGCAATCAAAAGGAAACAAAAATTACACACACACATAAAAAAAATCTCTTAAAAAGTACCTCATTCAAAAAGCCCTTCACAGGAATCTACCATATTATCTGTTTCCAAACTGAAGGAGGAGCACACTTTTTCCCCCCTCCCTAAGGAGTTCCTCCCCCTATTGATTGAGGTTCTCTAAAAGTGGAACATGAAGCTTCCTCAAGGTTCTTAGTCTCTCTGTGGGTTTAGACCCCTTACCGTTGCCCTCTGGCTCTCTGCTCACAACGTTGCTCAACTCCAACCTTACGTGAGGATGTGCTCCAGAAAACATCCTGGTATTTATATGACATTTATATTCACTATCGCACTCGCTCGCGTACTCCACCTGCTGATTATGCGCCCTTGTTCTGTGAGGAGCTGCAGTCTCTAGTGACAGAAGGTATCCCACATATGGTATAAGAGATACAGAAATAGACATTGCTGTATGTGGTCTCAAAATGAGCATGTGTATTCGTGTCTCGGAGGACAGAAGGAAAAAATAAGGAACAGGATTTTTCGTAGTTGTGCTCTGATCCACTTGACATGACACATGAACTGCTGTTCGTTACTGTTGTCTGTTCATTTCCCGTTCTCTCACACGCAAACACACAAATGCACACAGAAGTTACAGGATGGACCGAGTGCTTCAAATATCACCTCATTGTTTTGCCTGAAAGAAGTCTCTGGATCCCTCCCATTTAAGCTGCTGAAAGTTAAATCTATATTTAATAAGCTTCAAGTAAAGGACAACAAAAAGTTTCAGCAACTCTGCTGGCTCGGCTGCTCATTGTTTTGCTTTTTCCGCTCTGCTCTCTGTTTTCTCCCTTTGCTTTCTTTCATTTGCTTCTCTCACGCTCTTTTTATCTCCATCTGTTCCAAGACACTCACACTCCGCACCTACCCCCAGTGTCTTGTCATTATTTTCTTTCATTTTTGCCTCTCCCTCTCTTTTCTGTGCAGCAGGGCTGGAAATGTTTGAACTCAATGGCTGCTTAAGATGTCGCAGAAATGGAATATGAATGACTCCCCGTACCCCCCATCTGTCTTAATGCAGACTCTGCTTATGCCTGTACCCATCCATAAATAATATAACAATACAAAAGGAGGAGAGTGTGGAGGAGGCCGTCTGTGGAGCCACATGAAAGACACGGGGAGACTCTCGTGGGGAGCACAGCACGACTAAAAAACTTCCAACAAGTACTGTGCGAGATTACTGCGATAAAGCACTGTGACTTCCCCCGCCTCATCCATAATGATAACACATATTTCTGCTTATTATCCATATCTCTGGGTTGGGTCCAGATTCGGGACGCCGTGACAGGAAAGGCTTGGATGGAGCACGTGGGAGCTGCTGTCGGTGGATGAAGCCTAACTCTGACACACTCTCCCCCTGGGCCACTACTGTGAGATATGGCCATGTTTTGGCATAAACAGATGTCTTGTCTTACTCATTTGCTGTGAGCTGTGCCTGATACAAGCATATCAGTCCTCAGACACCGACTACAGGGGACGTCGTCAGCATCTAACCTTAGGCATGGAAACACACATCATTTAATAGTTACAATTTCCCGTACAAATCACCAATTTATTGCTGTTTAAATCACAGGCTAGGATCCATAATTGATAACGTTAATTTACTAAGCAAGCATGCCTTTGTGCAGTGCTTGTATTTGTAACCACGGCCTTCGATGAAGTCACTTATCGTAGACGGTCCGATCCACGTAATGTGCTGACTTGCGATTTATCACTTCTCCCTCCCTTTCCCCTTCCCTTCTTTTTTACTATGTTTTTATGAAGTCTGCATATGTATTAAGAGGGATTTTGTTGTCCCTAGACACCAATTTGCATAAAGTGCAAGCCATCATTGGTTCAAGAGAAGCAAATTACTTTGCTGACAAGATCACCCCTCCTCCTTTTTTATTTATTAATTTTTAGCACAGCACAGGCTGGGCTGGTTAAGAGCACTTAGCCAGATATGCAAAATATCATATCTCCCTAACCAGCATGATCAATGAGGAGAGGATAGCTAGAGCGAGAGAGAGAGAGAGAGACAGACAGAGAGAGAGAGAGAGAGAGAGAGAGAGAGAGAGAGAGAGAGAGAAATTATTGAATTAAGTGCTAGGCCAATCATTTAACAAGTCCCTGAGCTGCTGCATGTGAGAGGTTTCTTTCTTAAGCTGGTGCTCGGAGTAATCATGTAAAACAGCATAGCACTCTGCTTCAGTGTCCACCGAGTCACTGTAAAACCACCTCCCTATAGGCATAGAATTATCACAGAGATGCATGATGCTTCCTGCACAATCCTTACACACATCATCATGTACAATCAGAAAAATGACCTTACCAACACTAATTCATAATTATAACAAATCGAATTAATTAACTTCTTTAACTTGGCATAAAGCATTTTGTTTAACAGATGCTGATATCAGATGTAGAAAAAGTTTCGTTGATTTCAGCAACAGAGGTATGATGCTAGTTGTTGGCGCAGTGGCACATGCATGTGTTGTCACATTATCGTATTTCTAGTATATATCGCATTTCCAGTTTGCTCCCTATCGAAGAGTTCCCGTGCTTGTGTTTTTCCTCCAATTCCGCTCGATTCCTCTGAGCTCTCCAAAAACATTGCCAGTGTGCGGATTGGCTATGCTAAATTGCTCCTAGGTGTGAATATGTGTGTGCATTGTGCCCTGTGATTCAGGCTGTTTTCCTGCCTCGTGCCCAGTCTTTCCCACATTACTAAAGATGAATAGATTATCAGCTGTGGTTTTAGGCTTCCAAGATTTCACTCTGTAAAAATGGCTTAGATCTTATTTTAAATAATATAGACTGATTCTAGTTAAGAAAGAGGGTTGTTCAAAGAAATGTTGTCCTTCATGCATGTTTTCTAATTGTATATAGAAATTGTATATATACACAGTACAGACCAAAAGTATGGACACACGTTCTCATTCGAAGCATTTTCTTTATTGTGTTCTTTATTGTGTTCTTTAGCCCAAACAAGTCTCTTCTGCTTGTTGTCTGTCCTTAGCAGTGGTTTCCTAGCAGATATTCTACCATGAAGGCCTGATTCACACAGTCTCCTCTTAACAGTTGTTCTAGAGATGTGTCTGCTGCTAGAACTCTGTGTGGCATTGACCTGCTCTCTGATCTGAGCTGCTGTTAACCTGCGATTTCTGAGGCTGGTGACTCGGATGAACTTCTCCTCCGCAGCAGAGGTGACTCTTGGTCTTCCTTTCCTGGGGCGGTCCGCATGTGAGCCAGTTTCTTTGTAGCACTTGATAGTTTTTGTGACTGCACTTCGGGACACTTTCAAAGTATTTCCAATTTTTTCGGACTGACTGACCTTCATTTTTTAAAGTAATGATGGCCACTCGTTTTTCTTTACTTAGCTGCTTTTTTCTTTCCATAATACAAATTCAACCTCTTTGAATGAGAAGGTGTGTCCAAACTTTTGCTCTGTACTGTATACATACACACACATATACACACATACACACACATATACACACATATACGCACATATACGCACATACACATATACTGTATATATTATCCATGTTATCCCTGTCCATGTCATAGATATTATCCCTATACACTAATGCCCTTATCCCAGCATTTTCAGTGCTTTTCATATATCAGGCATTCCACTGACTGAATGACGGGAACATCTGCAGTGGGCGCTGAGCCAGGTCGAACAGGATTGTCATTCACAGATGTACAGTCTATTTTAAAATGTTTGCACCATTTGAATGTTTTACCTAATTAAAGTCTTCTGTAAAGGTCAATTGATTGTATCAAGTCCCAGTTTGACTTGGACTCTCCTTGTATATCCTTGAATCTCTGTCCTCTCTCCTTGAATAGTGGGCCACCTATCATCCATTCTAAAATAAATGCCATGCGCCAATTAAAATCTATCCACAGGCCACATTTGGCCCTAGGGCTGGACTTCCCTGCCTGGCCATGACCACAGGCCAGAGCATTATCCAGCTAGGGTTGCTGTCACTACTCTGTAGTACAATAGCACATTAAACTATTTCTTTTCTTCCCTTAGATAAAAGTTCAGTCATTTTTCTCCCCAGTGATACCCTATATAACTACATCAAACTGTGATTCGTACTGAAGTTGATCTGAGTACTGCTCAGCACCTGAACTTGTAATGGAGTTGTTCACTAAAGAGCTGTCTAAAAAGTCTAAAAGTAATTAAAAATGAAAGACCTTTCCACCATCATACTTGCAGCGCACACAATGCAGAAGAACATGACCCTGCCTGTAACAACCCAGGCTTGCAAAAGAGTGAAAAATAACTTCATTCATTTTACCGCATTAGCTTGTGATGAAGCTGTTGATAGACCTGAAATGAAAATGTCCATTTCCCATCTTGTCTGACAAAGGGCATGATATAACGTTATTTGATATTAATGCGATTTTCTAAGTAAGATCCAGAGTCCATTGTAGTTCAAATGTTATTCTTCGTCTTTGTCAGTTCTGTGAACAGTACTTGGTCATTGTAGTTAACTCTAATAAGATTAAAGTACTTTCGATAGAAGATGGTGTAATTCATTTCTTCATTAGGAGAACGGGAACTCATACAGTCACTTGTTAATTCAATCTTCAGATTTTTGGGGAATACAGAGATGTCTTATAAATGCAACAAAGAGCTTCATTTTTGCACATGATCCATTTGTTTTATTAGCGGTAGTAATAAAAACCACAAACAACAGCTTGATGCAGTATCTAGTGCACTATTCGGCTGGATTTACACAAGGTGAAATATGAGCTAAGTCTATTTCTGGTTCCACCAATCATTTCAAAACTCTCTGGTTCATTGAAGATTATATGTCATTACATCCACATGTTTGATTTGATCGCCAGAAAAAACACTGTGGCAGTCTGGTTCTAATAATAATTTGTGCACTAACATGATGGCAGATAAAGGGCTTTCATCTTTATGGCCACACAAGCATGCTGGAGGTTTGAGATGGCTTCACAATGGTTTTACTATAATGTCAGACACCCAAATTATAATTTTTTTTGCCATGGAACACTAATGACTAGTTTTCTGGGGCCAAGAAAGCAGAGCAAAAATTAATGGAAAATCTGCATTTGTCTCCAACAATTCAATAACATAACACATTGTCCCTGAACACAGCTTTGTCATGTTTACAATTACAATAACAGCACATTATGGCAGCATTATCAGTAAACTGTGACGCTTAAAATATGACACAGTGATACCCTGAAATGCAACTAAAATGGCTTGAGTATGTAAGACGATATGGGGAAAATCAAAAGCTCGGTGAGAAAGCACCAGTATCAGAATATTTAAAACTGAAATAAAGGAAGGGCGAAAAAAAATGGAGGGAAAAAATGCATTATCAAACCCAGTATCATTAATAATAAAGTCACTTCTGAATGTCCCAGAAACAATGGCATTGTGTTTGGAAGAGAAGACAAATTTCTGCCTTCCTCTTTCTCTGGAACTCTTCTATCTATTAATTACATTCATTCATTATTTAATTGTATTTCTTCAGATTTCGTTATGTCATGGCAGTTTTTAATCAAAGCGTTAAGTTCTGAAGTTAAATCACGAATATTATTAAAGCTTTTATAACTCTGAACAAAAAATAAGGCTTTTGATCTGACATGGACTGCAAGGGTTGAAAAATGCAAGGCCAAGGTATTTTTCTACATACATCCTTGAGTTAACATTCCGCTTTCAAACTCTTGTTAACAAATTGTACAGAAATGTATATAACATTGCTCATTTCTACCTTCAACCTACAGCAGTTGTAATGAACAAATTGCACTTTACATAATAGATATGTAAAGTGCAATGATATCCTTTGAGAAACAAAATAAGATTTTTTAAAAATGATTTTAAATGTTTTCTTTTCATATTTATGATCTGCTCTAAACAGCCTGATGGGTGGCAGCGTGAATCACAAAAACCTCTGTAAAAAAAAAAAAAAAAAAACACAAAGCTGAAGGGGGAAGAAACAATTTAAAGCCTTTAGTCTCTGTCAGAGGTTTTTTTTTTTTTTTTTTTTTTTCCCCAGGATTCACTAATGACAGTGGCTCCAGTGAGTCATCTCTGGGAATGGTGATCAAAGCCAAATTAAATCTGACTTTTATGCAAAATGTAATATGTAAGCCTCCAGCAATGTCTTCCCTATTGATTTTTTCCCTCTGTTTCACTCAATTTTTATCCATCTGCAATACATAATAAGGTGTTTCATTTTCCCCCCAACCCCCAAACTGTACTACAGCATTATATTTAGATTTGAGTGTAACTGGTCATGTTTCCAAAAAATAAAGGTCAATTATTTTTTTTAACTGTGTAGATTCGAAAGAATAAAAGGCAGGGAAGATAATAATTAATGTCAGGTAATGTCATGTTCCTGCTCAGAAAAAATGTAACCAAATCAGATTAGTGGGATTTTGTGCCATACAGTATTTTGGAATTCATATGACTTATATATGGGCAATTAGCAATTAAGGGAACAATGCATTGTCTGACTGTGTGGCCACACTAGTTAATAACAGAAGAAGACCAGGTGCTTGTTTCAAAGCCATCTGATGAGGTACTTTTTTTCAGTAGGCCGTCTAAGCTTGTTTGGTAACTTTAGGTAATGTTCCTAACATTTGTGTCGAGTTTGGTGTCAGTCAGAAATGACATCAATTCTGTTTGGTGACGTCAATGTTAAGTTTATTTGCATGTCATGAATTAGCTGTCCATGGTACCAACAATCTGAGAAGGAAGTTTCTCTCTCAGTGATTAATTTTGTGATGATTACCCAGGATGTTTAGCAGAAATGTAAAACAACAACAATAACTAAAACTTATTATATGTATGGAGTTATTACACCAAATGTATATACAGTATAATAAAAATCATCATCATCATCATCATCATCATCATTATTATTATTATTATTATTATTATTATTATTATTATTATTATTGCATATCCCAGTTAGGGGACTGGAGTCAGGATACAGGGCCTTGGAACAGTTGCAACTTGGCAGTGCTGGTGCCTGAACTCCTGACCTTCTAATCAGTAACCAAGTAACCTACAGCCCTAACCATTTGAGCCACCACTGCCTTATTATTATGGTTATTATTAACTACTAGATACATACGGAGAATATTTCAGAAGTGCTACTCATTTATTAATTATTTTATCATTACTTCCACAAACAAAAACATTTGTTCTAGCGCTAAACCAATGTCTAGTTCTGAACTTCTAATAAGGCTACGCATTTGTACAGTATACTGTATTTACCCTGAAAATCAGCAACCAAAGCAATTCCTGATTTTATGTCATAACATGAACTTCACCAGCTTTACGTTTCATGCACCTGAAATGTTCATCATGTATGTAGGTTCTCTGTTCCCAGTATAAATACTAATACAGAATGTGCAGTGTATGTATAATGAGTGTATTCCATACATTATATTGTCTGACAGTGGTGATGATTTCTTGTGCACCTTTGACAGGTTTGAAATCATTGCCTGCACCCCAAAAAAAAAAAATCCTTTTAAATCGTCAAAAGCACTCCCATTTTCAAAAAGCTGGCCTGTGCAGAAACACGACAGTGACAAACCTTTAATTTCCCTCGACAAGCTGTCGACCACTCCCTTTATGGAAGATTGGTGGCTTTTCTGAAAATTATTTACATAATTGTTTATTTGTATCTCTTGCTCATTTTTTTTTTTTTAGTTTTTCTATCTGTCTCTGTATGTTCTATTTGGAAAGTCTTCACCAAACCTAGTAGCAACCATAATGTTTTAACCTAATCATTGCCAGAATCATCATCAGAATCAAAATAGGGTTAGGGTTAGAAAAAAAGGCTCCTTTAGATAAGGGTTCTTGTCTCTTTAGTAGTGTTATACATGAAACCCTGTCTGAGCTGACAGGAAAAAAAAAACTTATGTTGAAATGTTTTACATTTTACATCTTCCTCTGCAGAGACAACCCAAAGAAAGATTGTTACTCCACTCATCTCCCTAGTGACATCATACTGTATTAAACATTTCAGGGTGGTGTAGGCCAGTTTAGTGGATTTAAAAGAAAAATGAGACGAAATGATGAGAGAGGTAAGAGGATCTAATAATGTAATACCACAAATCATGTTTGTGAGAAATCATGCTGACAACTTCAGATGCCGAGTTTGTCTGAGCTGCTGCAGGAGCTACTTTGTGGCATGGCATCCTGTAGCCACATGCATAATGCGTGATTAATGTGATTTAGGCAGGTTTATCAGGGCTGGGCTGTGCTTGATTAAGGCCTGTGTGCTGCTGCATAAAGTTAAAGGTGTCTCTTGATTACTAGCCTTTCTCACAGCCATGTTTCATAATTCCCCCTTTTCATCTCCACCAATCGCCTTAAGTACTTTGAAGAGCCTCTGAGCGGTGTACAGAAATTTCCACTTATAGGGACATACCTAGTGTCAAAAAAAAAAAACGAATCAAGTGTCCTATTTCAGTCCCACCTTTTCTCCAAAAAAAAACATTTCTAACTTAGCACTAGGTTCCGTTAATACACTTATAAGGGGTATATTACTCTTACAAATAAGCATATGTGCTTCCACAAATCAGCACTCTGGTACTCTACAAGTTTAGAGGCTAAGCCTGTCCAGCCATTTTCTAGTTTAAAAGTCAGACAGGGAGGAATGGGGGGGGGGGGGGGGGGTTGCGGATTTTGAATTCAATTCAAAACACCTGACCTCTCAGTTTAAATAATATGTGCATATCAGCACAATCCTGCCACAGTTCTGTGTGAGAACACTATTGTGCATGTATGTGTGTATATGTTATCATCTAAGGAAGTTTCTTTGCTGAGCTGTTCATTTATGCAGAAGTTTCTTTCTCCTCAGAGCACCGCTGGGTCTCTCGGCTGGCCCCCTCTTCCCTCCCCCTTTCTCCATCTCCTCCACTTTTTAATTTTCTCTCTCTTTTTTTTCCCTTTGACTTCTCCTTCCTCTGCCCTCACACATGGAGGAGCATCTTGCATACATAGCGCTGAGTGTGATGAGGGACTCAAGTATTACAAGTGTCTGCTCAGGGTTTTTCTGTTCAAAAGATTCAATTAAAAATAATTACCAAAAGATTAGTAGTAGCTGAACATGACTGTACTGTTTGAATTGATGTTTCCTTTTCATCTGGTTTAATAATAGAATGCTTTCTTAATTTAAAAAAAAAAAAAAAAAAGCTCTGCCTTGGTACACCCTGAATAAAAGTTTGTTTGATGTGCAGAAAAATTAAATATTTTTTGATCTAACAAATTAATTTTTTCCTCCGCTCTCTCCTTTTTTTCCAGTAGGAGATAAAGACAATTTAATTTAGATACCAGTGGCTAGAACAAACCATTCCCTGAGCTTTGGTCAACGAACAAGCTATAAAACCAAAACCCAGAACAATTAATTGCCATGGTGTTCATCTATAGTGTGGGGTTAGCTACGCAGGAGCGTGATAGCGCATGTATGGGCGGTAATGATATTGGAACGAGAGAATCCAGGAGAATTTTCTTCTTAAATTACATTCTCTGTGGTGGCTCTCGCAGTGCGGCTAATGCACAGCTTACAAATCCCAGGCGTGTATGCAAACACAGCAGGAACCTCGCAGACTGTGGTAATTATGCCACCATTTTCATCTTGTCCAGCCTTATGTAAGATTACACGCGATGGAACTTAGATTGTGTCTCTAGGCCAGGCTTGGCACAGAGAGAGGAGTGAAAATGACCATATTCAAGCAAGTAGACTGGGGCTAGTTCTGTGGCTTTGTTATTTCCATGCTTCACAGCACCACAACAGCATGGACTCTCTCTCTCTCTCTCTCTCTCTCTCTCTCTCTCTCTCTCTCTCTCTCGTTCTTTCTCTCCCGCTTTCTCTCCCTCTTGGTTTCCTTCATTCCTTTAATCCACACTGGAGCTGGAGCTGTCAGAAACCCCACTACCTGTCACAGTACTGACCACTTCATCCTCTCTCACACAGCCACACAGACCTGCTGTTGTTTGACCATACGTTGACCTCGGCCTGGTTCAGGTGGGATCCTTCAAAGAAAGACAGAAAAAAAGAGCTAGAGGGATAGAGAAAGAGAAAGAGATAACAATAATGTGACAAGTCAGGTAGAGTTCATGCTGCTACAGTATGCTTGCTTTAGTACCTAATATCCTTACTTGTTCTGTATATTGTATAATAATAAATTCATTCTGTCACACATTTAAAACATGTGCCTGACTTGAACAGCATGTGCGTGACACTTAATGTACACAAAAGCTCCCTTTTAAAATAAGAAAGATATCGAGAGAGATGAGATAAGAAAAGATAATTTGATGCACTGAAACTACAAATAAAAGCAGGATTTTCGTTTTCGTGCAGATGATAAATTTTTTAAATATTTAATTATTTTGTGTTTAATGGTTCACTCAGAGAATTTTTTTAAAACTATGTTCTTGAGCTTTAAATGCAGAAATTAAAAGGTTGGATGTTTTTTTCTAGTAGAAGTCCCTGGTGCACAGTGATTGCATAATTCCATAAGAACATAAAATTAATATTTATTAGACTTAAATAAACTTGACCTGCATTCAACAAGTTTAATAGCTGGTTCATGATTCTCAGTCCATTTGCATTTCAATTTTCACAGGTAAAATCTCTTTTTATAATTTTACAGCTATGTGACAAAAGTACAAAAACAATGATGAAGCATTTCATATTCTACTTTAACAGTTACAGCATGGGCTCTTATCAGTGGCTCATCAGTGCATATCGTGATATTGTAAATGTTAAACGTCTGTGTTTCTTTTTAACTAACCATTGCATAATCCTGCTGGAAAAACATGAATAAATATTGTGATTCTGTAGTGTTCTGTAACTAGTAAAAACGGTTTAACAAGACAGGTTTTTTAGCAAATACTGCTATGCAATATGACAGCATTCTAAAAAGAGAAAGAGAGCGAGCGGACAGAGAGAGAGAGTGAGAGAGAGAGAGAGAGAGAGAGAGAGAGAGAGAAGTATTTTAGTTGCTCATGCATTTTTACAAATTAAAAGCTTTAGAAATAGAACTCATTGAATTTTATGACAAGAAAATGGAAAACAACAATTTGTGGATTGTTACGCTATAACATGTTAGACGTGCAGGAAGTATATGACAACAGTCCAGTTCCAGTCATCTAATGAGCAAACAATTAAGAGCATATTGCATTAAAAAAAATCCATATTTAAACTGGTAATGTGATAACTTCTGGTGAAAAAAATATAAGAAATCATTTCTGTGATTGGCCTTATAAGAGTACTTTAAAATTCAAGGTGACCCATTATTTATTACCGTTATTTAATTGCAGATGAAAAGAAAAACTTCTGTGGATGTTAATTATGTGAGAAAAAAATCATTTAAGGACAAAGGAAGAGAAAAAAAAGATTTTTTTTTTTGATAAAAAATGTTCTTTATCTATGAATTCTAGCCTTTGTCTAGTTTGACTGTCCCTGAATATTCAAGAAATGAATGTCGGCAGGGGAAGAAAAGATATTAATTAAGAGTAAATTCTGCATTGACTCAGACTTGTACATAAGACAAAAGGTTAAGTAAATGCCAGGGCTGCTATGTCACTTCAAACAATGAATATTAGCTTTGGAATCATTAATGTCTGCTGAGAAAACACAGTCAAATTGGACTCTTGATTGCCAGAAAATGTGAGGCCAGGGCTGTTTCATTTCAATCTATAGCTAAATTAGCCTCCGACAGCGGGTTGAAAACACACAATTAACTGAGCTAGGTGGGGCATAGGGGAACAGGACCTCTTATGTGCTACTAGATTGAGATTGAGCTCAGCTCCTGAAACAGAATCTTCTCATTGGCTTTACAAATCAGAGCGGAGCATCTCTTGCTCTTGGTCCCGCTGCTACCTGCTACCTGCCTATAAACACTCTCGGGCTATGCAGCCAGTTGGACAAGATTAAAGGATTTCAAACAAACAACATTACATACAATGCGATCTTGTACTTCTATGTAAGACTAATATTATTATTCTTTTTTTTATCTTAATTGTAATTGCTTAGAAGCATTATTCTACCTGTTGATATTCTACACAACAATGAAGATATTATCTCTGCGATTTGGACACAGGGATGAAAATAAATCAACAAGCAAGTATGCAAATATACAAATAAATCCATGTGGTATTCAAAACCACAGTCTCTTTGTAATGGGAAAAAATGTGAAAAGCATTTGAGCAGTGCCAAGGTAACATTTCAGAGCATATGGCATTTTAATTCCTGTTTGTCTCATCTGGGTAACTCCGGCCCGCTGAATCTTCAGCTTTATCCAGGGAAATATGTGAAGAAGTGAAATACTTAAGAACAAAGGACTTCAATTTCCCCTGTAATGGGATTTTTATTCCCCGTATTTTCCACAGAATTATGAAACTGCGAGTTTTTGATTCACTGATTTATTTCTTTTAGCCGCCTCTCCCCTCACTGCCTCGCTCGTACTGCCTCTTTTGCGTTCTGAGAATTAACAGACAATCAAAAAACATCTCCTTCACCTCCAAACAACTCCATCAATAAAGCACACAAATAACCCAACATTTCACTTCTGACACTCAGCATGAGAGGACGCTGAAGATGTGCGGGATGTTCATTTTTAATCACAAGTGGGCTTTGTGCCTGTTGACAGCTAGTGAAGTATGACTAATAAGTCCGGTGTTGCTGCTTCCCCGCTGAGGTGGAATGGTGTCGCCAGACACACAGCCCTGTACATCATAATAAAATTCATTGCAGGGTGGCTAATAATCTCACTGTTTTTCACTTTGGTGGCAATCATGGCTACTGGAACGAGCCATGATTCACCAATTAGTAGGCCATATTTCTGCAGCCCGCTAGTTTAAATGGACAGTGTCAACAGATCTAGTGAAGGCAGGAGTGAATTGATTGCCCTAAGCCAAGATCAGCACTTTCCTTACTGTGTAATAACACAGAGTTATAGAGGTGTTACAGTATTATTACAAGCACTACCGTTATCATTTTCTGTTATAATGTTAAACTTATAATGAAGATAGTATATGTACTTTGCTCTAATTACAATAATAACAATATTAATGCATTAATTCATGAAATCACACCTCCATGGTCCCCGGCACAACCCTGAGCTGGGGTTACCATTCTGCCATCATTCATTTTGGTTTCCACCAGGTTCTCCTTTATTTTCCGTCATCATTTTCAGATTTATGAATATGATTTTAAAAATCCTAAATAAAAATAATAATACTACTAATAATAATAAAAACATACAAGATTTGCAAAAAATTTATGATGACCGTTTGATGTATGGGAATCTCTGCAGCAGGTAGGGAATCAGTTCTAAATTGTCTGTAGGTGTGAATGATTGTGTGAATGTGTTTATGCATGGTGCACCGTGATAAGCCAAGGTCCAATCCATGGTGGATTCCTGCTGTACACTCAGCGTCCCCTGGATAGGCTCGGGGACTCTTTAGGACAAAGCGTTTCCTGAAAAATGAATGAATGAATGAATGAATGAATGAATGTGACCTTTGTGGATGACACAGTATAAGCTACAAGCAGCCCTAATATTCTGGATGATATTTAATGTGGATTGTAGTCATGTGGTTTAATACAACAGAAGATAATGACGGTTTAATGGGGTGGACATACAGTAGGAAGAGAAAGCGCCCATGGAATCATCAGGCACCTTGAAATGGGTGATGGGAAGTTGAGCATTGTGTCCTCGTTACAGAGAGCTCACGCACTGGCAGTGCCCCCTGCTGCTTTCACATGCTGCATGGCCCCCACATATCCACCCCCTCCTTTACACAGTAACACACACACAATAGGATATGACACCAACCCTCTGCTACAGTTTAAAGACTGCAGAGAGAAAAAAAAAACAGGGAGAGAGAGAGAGCGAAAGAGGGAGAGAGGGAGGACACATGCTGGTAGCGCAATCCAGTTTTATGATTATGAGGAAACATACTAAATTCCTCAAGAACCCAGCCTACTGTTGTGTAGACTGTCTCTGCTGGCTACCTATAGGGAAAACCCACCACTGTTTAACTGTTTAGTAAAACAAACAGAAGGCAGAATATTGTTTATTCTGCCTGTGCTTGCATTACATGGCAGCATCAATTACAGTATTTTGGCTATTACTGCCAGTATTGTCTGCCTCCAATGTGACAGCTGTTCTCAGTTTTGCTTTAAATGCTCGCAGGTTAAATACTGTGTTTTGGATAATGGGAGCGATGTGAAAATGGAAACCTCTTGGGATTCTCAGTGCTGTCGGGCATTCTCAGAGCCTGCCTGGAAATAATGCAGCAGGAAGAAACCTACAAAGCGTGAAAAAAACAAAATACATAAATAATATTAATAATAATAAAACAATAATAATACATACAATAATATATATATATATATAGGACGGAAGAGTTGACCTCTGCTCTCCGCAGAACACACGCATCTCTGATCGGCCTAGAAGAAACAAGGCCCTAATCCTCAGACAAATAACAAAACGCACTTTGCAGCTGCCATGCACAACTATCAGCTCAGAGGCCTGAGAAAGTCCCAAGACAATGCCTCCTCTATCAGCCCCAGGACAAATATCTAGACAGCAATATTTTCTGCTTCAGTGCTTGCACTGCACGCAACTCCTGAGTGAGAGAGAGAGAGAGAGAGAGAGAGAGAGAGAGAGATGAGAGTGTTTGCTGAGTGACTATTTTAATTTAGTACCTGATGTAAATCTAAATGAAGTGACATCAGGGCATGAGATGGACACAACCCAATCACAAGCCCTATCTTCCATATGCCCTCGGAGTGAGTAACCTTAGCAACACTACAGACAGCATGGATTTTAAAGCCGCAAATTTATTTGCATCGCTTTATCATATGAGGCTTCGTGAAAGGATATTCTGCTTCTGTTGGGTCTTGATGACACATTCTGAGACAAAGGATTTTTTTTATTGGAAAAAAAGGGGAAAAAAGCAATTAGAGAGAATTTAGATATAGTTAATATTTAATTTTAAAAATTACTTACTAAAAGGAACCAACTCTGTGTTAATATCCCCAAAAAGAGGTTCTTATTTCTATTTGATTTCATTCTAATAATTTATTACTGATTGTGACAACAACTACCCAAAGAAACAAATAAACAAATAAAATTCAGTCAATACGATTTCTTATTAGGATGCCTTTTTTAAGTTATGAACGAAAACCAGGGTAATCAGACTCATTAAATAAATCATTAAGAAAAATACAGAACAAGTCGTTCATATAACATTGCATTGCAGAAAAAAATTAATATATAATATAAAGTATGATATTTAACTTAGTATTTAGGTTAGCTATGATATGTGTTTATCTATTAAAATATCTAAAGCATTAAACTAATATGAAAACTAACTAAAACCACTGGAGAAGTGGAAGTAGGCCAGACCCTAGCTGTGTGTTAATGAGAGAGAGAGAGAGAGAGAGAGAGAGAGAGAGAGAGAGAGAGAGGGCAGGATGGGTGTAGAAACCTATGTCGAGTGCCAGCCATGCCCGGCCTCAGCCCCCTGGCTCTGGCCTAACTAGCCATCCATCACTGGCATGCAGGCCTGCAGTCCGGCTCTACAGGAGGGAGGGAGTGTGTGCTGACTGCCAGCAGGCCCATCCAGGCGTTTCCACAGCTCCACTAACACATAAGAACAAAGCACTGCTGCAGGACTCGACCTGCGTGTCTGGCCTTCGCAACCCTACAGCAGAACGCACTCAACACTGCAGTTATTTACACTGAATACAATGTTTAATCAAATTCTTTTTTGGTCATTAATAACACCCATGATACATTGTAAATAAACTCCCAGAAAGCTGAAATTTAGCGCCCGGTCTGTTACACCTGCATTCCCGTGTTTATTGTAAGGCTCCTCAGGGGAGAAAGAAATCCCTGAAGCATAATGTTTTGATGAATCTAGAGAGAGATCTAGCACAAAGAATTACAAATGGGTATGGGTTTCTAAGTGTGTGTGTGTGTGTGTGTGTGTGTGTGTGTGTGTGTGTGTGTGTGTGTGTGTGTACATGTTTATGTGTGTATGAAGCAGCGGAAGCAGTGAGGAAAGAGCAGGGGGAAGGAGAAGATCTTCTACCATATGGCAGGGACTAGGATTCTCTAGTCTGCATTCCCTCTGAAACAGGCCAAAACCACTGGAGCATGCTTCACATGCTTGCCCCCACCCTTTCTCATCCCCACTGCTAATTGCATGTTGTTTTTGTCAATCAAAGCATACGTTTTTCTCTTTATACCTCTCTTTTGTTCATGCCTTGTCTACAATTTCATATTCTTTATTTGCAATAAATGATTTTAGGCAAAGCATCTTGTCTACAGTACCCTGAAAATAATTATGATGAAATTCTTCCTGTACAGTTCTCATGTATTGTAGAACTGCAATTTGTCTTCTTTAGAATCTTAAGTGATTTGCTTTTGGATGCATTTTTTTAAATCTTGGATATACAGTATAAATAAAATAAGCTGTGAGGAGGATGTGAAAACAAATTAGCTAGCAATATGAAATCAAGTTTAGGAGCACTAACGTGAGTGTATCTTATGCTTGTCTCTCATACAGCTTTATATATATATATATCACAAGCCTGCAAAAGAGATCTCACCATAAACAGAAACGAAAATATTGAAATATTGAAATCCAAACAGAAATTTAAAAATTAATTGAGAACTGTGTCTCTATTTCTGCATGCAAAATCCTGAAGAAGATTTTTATTTTGATGAGCCTATATTATATTAAGTAAGGTATTATATAATTTTTTTTCCCATTTTGTTTGACAATACCCCCAATTTGGGAGGACAGATGTACAATTTTAATTATCATGTCTAACTACTAGCCACATAGCATTAGTGAGCAGCTTAAGAGGAGAATGCAAACAACAGTGATCTATGTCTACATCACCAGGGAGCAAGAGGTACATGAGCAGTGGAGAGAGGAACCTTGTTATCCATCTCAGCCTGGTGTCACATCATCATGTCTCAACTACATTATTTACTGTTTAATATCACAATTTTATCACACTTTTTAGGCGACCTGTTATAATGATAGAAATCAAATATTATGTATTGCCAAAGTTCACTTCATCATACAGTATGTGTATGTTTGTGTGTTCTGTGGACGTGCTTTGGGACATGGTTTAAATAGTTAAGTTTTGCATTGCAGTCATCTTTTTTTAACGCACAGGCAGCAATCTACAAACATGGCCTATCTCCTCAAAAGGGATGTGTGTACAAAAACTCGATACCGTCTCCTGCACACCCTTAATAGTACTTAAAAAGAAGGTTCATGAATATCTGTAAACACGCTCATATCAAAACTATGCTTAGTATGCGGAGAAATCAATTTTGCCACCTTCTGAAGCACCACTTCAATGTGTGTCTTTGGAAACACAGAATGCAGATCCTGATCTCTAAATGTCAAAGTGTAATACCACGTAGCTCAACTAAAGAGCTCCATAAATGTACATTTTACTGCCCACAGTACGTGGATTAGGAGCCGACATACAGTAATAAAGGATATGATCGTTACTATGATATCTTTAACTGCTATCATATCAATTTTAATATTCATTTTCGCTTTTAGAAATGGTTAAGTCAAAGTTCAGAAATGCAGTTCAGATATGACCCAGATGTCTAAATGTCAGCACACTATTGTTGTCTTTAATCGTAGTTTCATATTTTCATTTCAATTCAGTACATCTGTAACTCTCTATGTACAGTATATGTAACCTATGGTGACCTTTTGCATAATGGGTTTTTCCTATTCCTATTTCCCATTTACAGCAAGGTCTAGCCTTAAGTATTGACGGTTTGCAAAAGTGTTAATCTAAATAATCAATGATATATATATATATATATATATATATATATATATATATATATATATATATATATATATATATATATATTTTTTTTTTTTTAATCAGCTGATTTTTATCCTTCAGTATTATTTGTTTTAAAAAATGAAGGACAAAGGTTACACATGAAAGTGAAAGGAAATTATCCCAAAGGAGATTCAGTGTCAAAGCCTGCACAAGTTTTGCCTGGAGCTTGAGTATATGCAAACTGTTCTGAGGTCAGTAAATCTTTGCTCTCCAGCATATGTGTACGTTAGACTGTACCGTACATGCGGATGGTTCTGATTAGAGGTCAGTTGTTTCAGTCATCTGCGAAGCAAATGGCAGGGATCAGACACACAGCTGTCCTCTCTGACACACAGAGCAATTGGTAATGTGTGCTGGCAGCCTCTAGCAGATCAGCCTACACACCTCACACAAATTAGGAGCTATTTATCTAAAGCACTCTGCACTCAATGGAAATGATTACCAAGACGGTCAAAACCTATTTAGCCCCACTGAATGGCACATCTTCATTAAAGCGGGGAAGAAAATGAAATGATATATTGTATTTCAAGGACTGTATCAAAACACCGGCAGATTAAAACGCATGTCACATGTATTCAGCCATTTGTGATATTTTTATTGTAAAGCGTTATTCCTCTTCAAGCATTCATTGAATGTAACATATAAACTGTCTTTCAGAAGAACTGAGTGAGTAGAAATGAATATGTGTTTAACTCACTTTTTAGCTAAAGAGTCCTGCTAACTTCACAGCAAGTAGTGCAAAAAAAAGGACACACTGTTATTGAAGAAACTTCAAGGGTTCCTTGAAGTGATTCTTTTTTATTCTTTCTTTAAACATGATCAAAGAGAAGGATTAAAACCAATTATGGAGTTGAAGCCATTTTCGAACCATTTTGGATCTGAAAGAAAGAAGAAAAATAGTAATGAAATGAATAGATAAAGCCACAAACAAATAAATAGAGTACAAACACAAGGGAGCCTTAATGATCATAAAAAGATTTTTTTTTATTTTCCCTTGAATTTCCTACTCCGCATTTCTTCTATCCGTTAACAGATTCAATTAAAGACTTCTTAGTAGAGGCTGAACGTCTTGCTAGATCTGCTCCTCCAGCAAGGTTTGGGGTGGAGGAGGGACCTAATTAGCTGAGAGAGATGAACAATTATCTTATTTAAATTTGCCAGACTTATGTTGTTTGAGGCCTCCATCTGCACTTAAGCGCATGGAAGCTGAGCACTTTTTTTCTTGTCTCGCAGTTGGCTTCTCTCTCTCTCTTCCTCACAAGGGCACCTGGCACAAGGCACCTGGTCTCTTCATTTTTGAGAGCTCTGCTCATCCAAGCACCACAAACCTACACTCTCTGTACTGTATGCTCTAGTGAGATTCCAAGCCTAAAACAACCAAGAATTATCTATTGGTTGAGGCAAATTACAAATTTCATATCCTTTTCATTACTTATCTACAGTACTTCCTAAAGTTCTCATTTAAATTATAAGAATCAATGCAAGTCTTTATACTGTATGTTTCTTAAATAGCCTATATGGTACAATTCTCATTTCTGCCCCATTGAGCACCACATTGAAATTATGTGCTGTTTTATGTACACCGCTACTTTATATAACCAACCTTTTTTTTTTCTCTCTCTCATTGACCTTTACTCTGACCTAGTCTGGTTTTAAGAAATGATAAAGTACTATGTAAAAGTCTGTTTTTAGTACAAACGTCCCAGTATTTCACCACAAAATTAAATGTTAAAGAAAAATATTTATATTTTGCATGCAAAAATGAAGCAGATGCAACAGTTCAGTGTCATCAGAAGAACTGTCGGTGGTTCTGCAGGATGCTCAGTAAAACCTAGTAGCTAATTTCTGTATAAAACTGCACAAATTGTACCTGAGATCATAAGGGTCCTCAAATAATTGTCACACCAAATACTGACTGTTCAATTAAATACTGTTTACCGGGTTTTACAGTTGTTTTTGACATCATTGCTCTACAGCATTTATTTACATATGCCTAAGACTTTTGCACAGTACTGTATATACAGTAAAACATACAGTATATCAGCTTTCCTATCAGGACAGGATAAAGAAAAATAACTTCATTGTCTTGAGCAAAAGTTTATCTTTGAGTATGAGGCCCGCTATCAAGAGTGCTGATGGAACACAACAGCAGTTCACAAAAATTACAAAAGTAACGGAATGGACAGAATGACAGTTATTGGCATGTGCAACTGCTGCTAACTGCATCACGTCTGCTGAAATGTGGATCATATAGTGCTAAGCTGCCACACAACACAGGCTACAACACCTAGCTCCATCTGCCCGCTGTCACCAGCATGGACTATCAGTCAGTCCACATAATGCTACCTCTGCAAAAGGAGGAAGACGTTAAGCTCAATTTAACAACATTTCAGTGTCAGGACTGTGCATTCATTGACTCGACTGAGTGGAAAAATGTAGGTGACACATGTGACAGTGGATTCTGATGACATAAATAACTCCAGGAAATTCAAATTGAGCAAAGAAACTTCCCATGATTGGTCAGACCACGGGCCGAATTACATGGCGAACTGGAGAAGGAACTCCAACATAGACTCAAAGATTAATTTAATCAGTGGCTTAACCTTAAATAAAACATATAGAAGTGTGTGATTATCCTAAAAAACTTCTATCGCATCCTCAATCCCTGACACACACACAAAATACATATCATGCAGCAGATCTCAACAAAATCTCAGCCAGGCAAACCTCCAGAGATTTCCAGCTGTAGCTCTTGAAGAGCATCATCAGCATCCTCTCTGGTAAGTATGGTGACATTACATGTAGGGGTTACCAAAGGCAGGACACAAGCATGAAATTAATTTGGGAAAATCATGCAATCATAGTCCACAGCATAAAAAAGGAAAATACTTAATTTGCTAGAAAGCATGAAGATTGGACTATGGAAAAAAAAATCATACCATATGGCCTGATAAGGCCAGATTTTCCCTTTTCCATCATGCATGGTGGCCAGTGTACAAGCCTCTGAAGCAGGGTTCTGATCAGGGTTTGCTTCAGTTGGTCAGGTCTTGACTCAGCAACATTAAGTGGTAGTAAAATTAAGTCAGCTGATGACCTGAATGCATTGAATGATCAGGTTATCACATCAATAGAGACTTTCTCCCCGATGGCACAGGCATATTCCAGGACTCAAACTGTGAAAGAGCATGAGGAATCACTTTTGCACATGAGCTCTGGCACATTGAGTCCTGACCTTAATGCTATTGAAAGTCTTTGAGTGCTGGGGAAGGCTTTGACTCTCCTATGCAACACTAAATGAAAATGAATGTTGTTGTGTTGCATAAGGTTGTTAAAACAATGCCATGGGAAATGCACACTTTAATCAAAGCTAAAGATGATCCAGAGACACATTACTGTGGTCTTTTTTCATCAGGCAGTGTATCAGTCATAATACTAAAACCACTCCTAGGTGACGTGAATACGATTGATTATCTTGTTATTGGTTGTTGCTTTTTACTATCTTTTACGTACAGAAAAAAATTTAATGCTTTACCACCGAAGGTGACGAATTGAATCTAAAATTTTGTTCATCCGATACTTTTGGAGGGGACTGACCTCAGCAGTTCAGAAAACATTTAAAGTTCCTAGGTTAATTGTTTCAGACAGTGTGATCTGGTCCAGGGTCTTTCCTTTAGGTCATATCCTAACCAGGAGTAGGGTCACTTTTTGATCATGTTGTTGACTATATAAAAATATATTTTGAGTCAAGCCAGACTCACTAACCTCACTAAATAATAATGTGGACACAGGTCTTTGAAGATGGATTTTAATGATGCGAATCCTAGCATTTGGCTTTGGTCTTGCTCTCCAGAGTTAATTTGAATGGTTAATTCTGTTTTCCCAAGTACTATGCCCCACTTTCAGGTCAAGAGCTTTTTTTTTTTTTTTTTTTTTTTTTCCAGTGAAGCTCAGCAAAATCAGTTTCTCTGTTCCATGGTTGTTCATATCACACAGCCTCTCAAACCTTTAAATCATACTGGTAACCTTCAGTGGAAAAAGGCAGAAAAAAACATGCATTAAAGGATTGCTACTGTACATATAAAATGTATGTTATCCAAGGTAAAAAAAAATAAAAAAAACTATACATGAAAAAAGCCTCAATTTTCTTTTGATGAGGGTGAAATGGTTAAAGAAAAACAACATTTTTTAAAAGAATAAATCTCAATCTCAAGAGAAGGAAGAGAGAGTGAGGAAGGGGAAGAAAGATAAAAATCAATGTTTGAGACTTGTCTTTCTTACATTCAGTTCGAGGGTTTGTGGCGAGCACTGAGAGAGCACATTGAAGCCGAGGACATCACAGGTCAATAAGAAATCAATAGTGGTGGTGAATCTACACTGAGGAGATGAAAGGCTGTAGAGAGGGCCTTGGCCTAGACCATTGTTTGCTGCCTCTCGATGCAGAGGAAGAAGGATGCACAGGTTATTCTGCAATGCTTCATGGCAACCCGTCCATTACTTAACCCTTTCATGCATGAATTATTAAAACAATTCCAGAATATTTTGTAAAATACTCTGGACCTCAATTTTGATACTACTAACTTAGTCATGACCTTGGTTTGATTAAACTGTATGAGTAAAAAAGAAAACACATTTTTATACGACTTGTACAGGATGGCATCATCGTGGATAGGAACCATATTTTAACTTTGTACTTCATTATGCTTATCATGGCAATAAAATAGAATACATAACATCACACTGCAAACAAAAGATTCAAACATGAATCACAAGAGCTTTATTTACTGTAGTAGGCTAATTTTCTATTTTCCTTACGGGTGGGTTGTATTCAAGTGCAAAGAGTTGCTATGTTCATGAGTAATAACATCATTTAATAAGCTTTCAGACTGATTTGATGGCTAATCAGATGTCTCTTTACATTCAGTAGTCTATAAATAGTATGTAACTACTACTAATAAGGATTAAAATACTAATTATAAAAATAATTAAGTGAGATTTCTTTAAATGTGGCAAACATCACAACTGAGTCGTAATACTCCAATATATATTTTAAACAAAATCTGACATCTGATGCCTGAACAGCTTACAAGTATGTTAACACTGTAATGACATTAGAGTGATTTCTAGCGATAAATGAATAAATAAATAAATAAATAAATAAATAAATAATAGCTGTACATAAGGGATGAACAGGTTTTTTTTTTTTTTTGCATTCCTTAATTCTTCATTGGTGTCTTTAACCACAGACTCACGTGTCCGGGGATTCCCCAAACCCAGTGTGTTCTCAGCATCTTTATCGGCTTCTCATAATGGGCTGCAATTGATCGGGCCCTCTCGTCCGTACCGTAATTGCTTTGTTGATTGGTTTAATTTCACAGTCACTCAGAAACTAAACTGAAGAGAATGCATATTTATTTTTTCTTGACCTGCCAGAATAAAAGCTCCATCACTAAAGATCTACAGAAAACACGTATTATCCTGTTGAATTGTGAATGCAATACTATCTCCAATATTTACCTCCCAAAGCTCAGATGCTCATTTCATTTAGAAATGATGAGAGTTAAAAAGCAAATTGACCAATTACGTGAAAGCAGATATAAATTAGATGCTGCACTTAAGATTACTGATGGATTAAAGACATGCAGTGGTATGTGGATAATGAGTCTGAGTGTGAGGTGCTGGTGTTTGAGTTCGACTAGACTCCTTTCCCTCCCTACTGCCCATCATTGCTGTCTTATAAGCTCAACTAATAAGCTAAACCAACATTCACTGACAGAAAGGTACACTGAAGATACAAACACAACATTTCATATTCATACAGGTACTGAAACTTATTCATCATGGGAAAAAGTGCAGTACTCTGCCTAATAGTAGACTTGTACATTAAAAATACCATCGTCAGATACAAAGAAACATTTATATTGGTGTTTTTCTTTGACATGTACTGGTGTAGGGCAGCATGTACAGCATTGTTTTTTTTGTTTTGTTTTTTTTCCCCGAACACACCTGTGTAACAGGCTGTGGGTGAAAGGCCACTGTATTTCTATAATACAGTGTTTGCAGCCTTTCATTGTGAAGAGTCTAAGTTACGCAGAAGACAGGCACATAAAGCTGTTCCATGTTTATATCATTCCCATGTGAGTACGAGATGACATGGAATAAATACAGTCCTTCAAGAGTTCCCTATTACTCTGTCGCTACATACAAAAAAAAATCTCTAGTATAAAAGAATGCAAGAGCTATACATTCAGAGGCAAAGATATGAGAGTCACATCAGACTTGTAAGTCTGTGGGGCTTCTTTTTCTTTTTTCTTTTTTCTTTTTTTGACATGCAATGGTGTAGCACAACATGCACAGTTTTTTTTGGTCGTTTTTATTTTTTATTTTTGTAGCGCACACCTGTATGACAGGCTGCAGGTGAAAGGGCACAGCGGGGAAGGTGGGCGTCGTTGAGGCTCCTACTGCTGCAGCAGGTTGCCAACAGGACCTAACAACAGCGCTCTCTCTTTCTCTCTCTCTCTCTCTCTCTCTTCTCTCTCTCTCTCTCTCTCTCTCTCAATTATTCGTTATCTTTAGAAGCATTGTTTCATATGTGTGCTTAGTTAATGATGTCCTCTCATGTAACTCTATTCACGGTAATTAAGCAGGCTGTTTGTGTAAAACCGTGCCCTCGTGTACATGTGTCATATCCTTACTCCCACACACATGAACTCTTGCTCTTACACACACACGCGCGCACACAGCTTATAGTCGATAATACGGTTTCAGCAGCTGGTCATTGTGAGGAGAATTAGCAGTTTGAAGGTGCAGTGACAAGGCTCTCAATATGGCTTTAGATGTGGAACAAATGAAAGATGTACTCAGCTTATCTTACAGGATGTTTCTCACCATTTAACAATTCCGAGTATACATGCTAGTTGGATGTTCATAAAAAACATATGATCACAAGCGTTTAAAAGCATTACAGTAATAGTATCAACTGCATACGTTCACTGATGAAGTAATATAAAAAAAATCTACTAACAGCCTACTAAATCTACTAAAATCTACAAACAGCCTGTTTTCATATTTCACCAGTTTAATTCAAGTGTTTGTCACTTTATGTTTCTTGTTCACACAATCTGTTTCTACATTTCTACAACCTAAATTATAATGTTCCCTAGTCACATGATTAAGTACTGTATGCCTTTCAGAACCGTTAGGACATATTTGTGAATAATTTGCATATTAATAAGACTTTTCATCTTTATTTGAATGTATTTTGTACATGCAGGGATGCACCATGTCTTACAAATTGTAAATAATATTTTTTATATTATCCTTTAATTATCCATGCATTAAAATAGTCATATATTTATTGCAGTTCTTATAAAGTCAAATGTAAGCCTGAATACATATAATATTAGAAATAGACAGATCAGATAAACATTATAATGAAGTGCTCTCCAGAGAAGAGCTGCAACATTCACAGTTGCTGTCACAAAGTACTTTGGACTTTATTTACATTATGATTAAAAAAAAAAAAAAAAGGTCATAAGATCATACTATTGATGCTTGTCGCTTTAGCTGACCGTAGGCACAGACGATAAACTGACACAAACAGGTTAACTGCAATAAGATGTAGTGTATTAAGTAGACATGCTGCTGCAACATCAAACCATATCCCCCCCCCCCAACCCCACCCCCCCCGCCCCACCACCATCAGACAGTGGCCTTTTTTTGTAATATCATACATTTGATTTTACTTTGATTTAAACTTTATATACAGTAGGTATTTTAGTGCCAGAAATAACCAGTCGGCTTTTGAACGCGTTTATTGACAAGTGTAAGCCTTTAAAACAGCATTTTCACCAATCAGACAGAAACATTAAAAGCACTGCCTTCTGACATAAATAACATTTATTATCTTGTTTCAGGGGCACCTGTCAAGAGGTGGGATATATTAGACAACAAGCGAACAGGTAGTTCTCAAATTACATGTACTCGCAGCAGGAAAAAATGGGCAAATATAAGGATTTAAGTGCCTTACACATGGGCCGAATTGTGATGGATAGACTGGGTCAGAGCATGTCCAAAACAGATAGTCTTGTAACAGGGTTCTGGTATCCATCGGTTAGTGCCTACCAAAAGTGTTTTAAAGAAGGACAACCAGTGAACCGGTAACCAGGTCACAGGTGCCCAAGGCATATTGATGCATGTGGGGAGCAAAGGCTGGCCTGTCTGATTTGATCCCACAGAAAAGCTTCTGTAGCACAAATGGCTGAAAAAGTTCATCCTGGCTATGATAGAAATATGTCAGAACTTATGCACTGCTGCACACTGAGAAAACCCCTACATGGCAACGGTATTCCCTAATGGCAGGAAGATCATTCTCAGGTACTGAATTCATTTTGTCAGACATACTATTGAGTCTGTTAATTATATAATGCTCCATGGATAATTATGCATCAGCTGACTGATTTACATTTAGTAGCAACATCAGATTCGTCTCGTCTTAATTATCACAGATTAAACAATTCAGTTCTGTGTAGTTGGGTAAGTACTGTACAGTATATACTGTACAGTATGTTGACATCCATAAAACCATGTTGTAAGAAAATGGGAAAGGATTGTCTTGTAGCAAGAGGGAGTCTTGGTACGGAATAATGCAAAGGAAATTTCAGGAACAAAGTGGATCACACATCATGTTGTGCCACTCTACCCACGTCAGCGTAGGCATGTTTATTTCTGGAAAAGAAATGTCTTGCTTCTAGCCAGATTACCAATACGTTGATATTACACCCCTAAGTTAAGCATCTGCCTGCACAAAAATAGATCCAGGATGCATTTCACCGGGATCTGTGGATGTATGTATTGTATAAAACATACATGTATATACAGTACAAACTATATCTGTATATACATATTATTTTATGCTCATATTCCTGGCAACAGCCAAAAAGGCAAAAAGAAATTGCTTTGCAAGCTAGAGATAGACAGAGCCTGCAGGAGAGCGAGAGAGAGAGAGCACAAGAACAGAGGAGCGGTAACAGCTGAACTCGGCTGTGTTTTAGGTCAGTGCCTCATGTGACAAGTTGAAAAGTTTGTCAGCTAATGTTTTTAGATGGTGGAAAGTGCTGCAACTCTAGAGGAAGCCTTCACTTTCACAAACATGTCACACTAAGAGTGCCAACGTAAAGAAATAAAGCAAATACTGAGCTTCTCGGAAAACCCTCAGCAATCCCCTGTTATGAGGGCTGACTGTGATAATAGCATTGGCCCTGACAGCAATAAAAGTAATTCCATCCAAACACAAATCACAAACCAGTCGAACTCAAGCTAATATACTTGAGTACATATTCAACATAAGGTAAAGGGGGGAAACGCTGCCACATGGAACGATGTCCTTTTGTGTGAGACAGGCACTGCAGCCTAGTGGAAAAGCTGGAGTGTGTTGTGGAATGCTGTGTGCGGGCCAGTGAAGTTGGAAAGCAGCCTGAGCTCTGATCCGGGGACTTTCGCATCGGCACTCAGGCTCCATTCTTAGGCCCAACAAGGCACAGCGTCTCCGCTGACAGGTGTCCAGACTTCACCCCGCCAATTAACATTTGGAAAGGATTAATCAGCTCCCGTTCAGAGCCCAGTTTTAATGAGTCTGAGTGTGCCTTCAGCCAGATGTCCTCCTCTATAGGTATCTACTAGAGCCTGTTGGTTTAATTAATTATTGATGTCTTAATACCTCCCGCTGTGCAAGTCTCAATCACTAGTGAGCTTTAAGCACTGGCTTTCTGTGCTACACTCCTCATATACACATGCACACGTGTCAAACTTTAAATATGTCCAAATTATGGCCACTTACATAAATCATCACTTGCATGATTTAACACCAATGTACCAGTATTAAAAGGCTTGTATCAAATTCCATGGCTTGGAGTCTTGAAGTGTGTTAGCCTACGCACTTCCTGGTTAGTTGTTGAAATTTCTTCAGATGGTCTACCCATGGCACCTGAACATATGCTCAATCTGTCCAGCTTCTCTGCCACAAGTTACAGAATATTTAAAGTTGTTGGCTCTCACGCACCAGCTTGTGATGGGTAAATAACCTTTTGTGCTTGGGCTTCTGGACAGGATCTAATAGATAGTTCAAACCAGCATTGTTTATTGTTAAGGGGTTTATTCAAGACTTTTGGCTGTGTGTAAATGTAATCCTCTCAGTTAGCCTTACAAATTGGACAAATTGGTAGGCAGCAAAATCCTATATAGTACAAACTGGAGATGGACACAGAAGGAGGCATGTACTGTAAAAATACAAAAATACAAAAATAAAAAATCAATCAGTTAAGGGATACCATTTTACAGCATCCTAAATTTTATACCTTAAAAGAAAGCACGCAACACTTGATTTTTATATGACTCCATTCCTATTTTTTCCTCCCACCTCATTTCAGTAGGTCTTAGGTTTACATTCAATGCTTATACACAGACACATACAGTACTGTACACAAACAGGTAAAGCAGTAAGTCTGTGTAAGTTTGCAGAGGTTGGAGATGAAAAATTACGCCGTGAAACAGAAGCATTTCCGTGCTTGCAGGTTTTCGCACATGTGTTTAATCACACTTAATAATGTATCTACAGTGTCGACTTGCACACAGATAAATGAGAACACATGCTGAGGAGCAGGAGATATTTATCAGGATGAACAAAAAAAAAAAAAATGCAAACTCAAGCACTTTGCTCTTCTCCTGCCCTGCTATTTGGGAAGAATAAAACTCCAAACACAGGTCAAATGGTCAGCTCAGAGGTACTAAATGATTGAGTTGTGTTGCCACAAAAAAAAAAAAAAAAGGCCTTTTTCCTTTCTTCAATCCTCCCCCCCCTTTTTTTGCCGAAACCTTCCATATAATCCCTGCTGAACACTCTGCATTTTTCATTAGATGAGATGGAAGTTGACTTCAGGCCAGAAACTGTGGGGATATACTGGAACAATATTTTGACAAGTTAGAATAAGAAAATTTGGAAAAAAAAAAAAAATCACAAGTCTGGGTGATACGTTGCAGAAAAATGGAAACTTTTTCATCAGCTTTAATTGTACCATATAGTTACGATGGTGATGGCAATGCATAAAGCGCCACAGCACGATATTAGGATATTCGAACGGGAAGATACGGCACCGTGTTTTGTAGGACTTGGCCGTTGCTACTTTTCTGAGCATCAAGACCCAGAGATGGCAAATTAACGTTTCCCCTTAGGCACCTGTGTCTAAGGCCTCTCAGTATCAACTTAGCTTCTAAATACAGAGACATAGCTCCATTCATGTAGTGTTATTGCAACACTAATGCACACAAGCATGGATTTAGTGTGCGGAGCTATATATCTGCACGGCTCCTGAATATGTATGCTCTGGAAGGAGAAAGGAGCGTCAGCTGAGACACTGAGGATTTGACGTTCAATAAAAGAATAAGCCTTTGACATGAAATATGAGAGGAGCTAGCCTCAATATAAAAGAGCCAGAGAGGGAATTAGGAATAAGGAGAATTCTCTCAGATGTTCAATGTAGGGGGAATTATAAGAGAGAGACTGTTCTGAGAGGGTATGTGTATGAAGGAGGGGGAAAAAAGGATGATAGATAATGCATGTTATTTCTATAATTTTTATAGGAGGAACGTGATACAAAGAAGAATGAGAAAGCATGAGCATATTGTATGAGCTCTTCCACATTTTCTGTACATCATTCTAAGCTAACAGTGGTCCATGATACAATATTTCCAGGCCAATCCCAATCTGAACCTGAATGTGTGTGTGTGTGTGTGTGTGTGTGTGTGTGTGTGTGTGTGTGTGTGTGTGTGTGTGTGTGTGTGTGTGTGTGTGTGTGTGTGTGTGTGTGTGTGTGTGTCACTGAACTTTAAAAACAGATGACTAAGTCAAGTGCAACTTTTTGAACTAGGCCTATATATCACAAATCAAGAGGCTGATGAAAATGTAGTGCCTAGAAATAAGTTTATCATGCACTAAGTGATTCAGTGAGTAATTTAAAGTCTGACTTCTTAATGAAACACAAGCCGCGCACCCCCATATCACTTCATTATGATTGTCTTTACCAGAGTAAAATAGAACAGGGATGGTGCAGGATTATTCTGCGTTTTTGTAT
The DNA here is from genome assembly GCA_011419295.1 of Clarias macrocephalus. Taxonomy (NCBI): domain Eukaryota; kingdom Metazoa; phylum Chordata; class Actinopteri; order Siluriformes; family Clariidae; genus Clarias; species Clarias macrocephalus. The sequence continues at coordinate 38,627 of JAAGKR010001227.1, forward strand.
ATGTACGTGTATATACCGAAAAATTATTGTGAAGTCGCAAAAAGAGTGGAGGATCAAGGGTAACTTTAGATTGTATAATAAAATTTTAGGCCTGCCAGTATCAGAAGGCTCAAGAGATGCTTTGTGTTTTGGGAATGTTCTACAGTACATTGCTGATGTTTTCCATTGGTATTTTGATTTAGCCCTGATTTCTCTTGACACTGTAATTGTTTTTTCAAATTTAAATTAATAAATCATGCTAGTCTATTTAAGAATTAAAATCAGTCCCGAGTGACAGTGCTTTAGCCCTTTAGAGCTCAGCACAAGGAGATGTTTACCCAAACTGCTCTCTCAGTGCCTGTTTGCTCCAAAGGCTTATAACCATGAAGGAATATGACTGACAGTGAAAAACATGTACCTCGGCATGGCATGATTCTTTTTTGCCCATCCATTATTTTAAGCCACAATACATCTTAGTGTTATTGCATATAACATTTCCCTTTCCATGTCGTTATCCATATGATTGTCATCATTTGTTGATGAAATAGTAGGACTCCTTAAAAAGAGGGTAAAGGGGCTTAATTAATATAAGCAATCTGGGCAATATTCTCTTTTTTCTAAATTTGAAATGCCACACTGTATACAGCACTGAATAAACCGAAATCTACTGTTAATAAAGTGCCCAAATTATATCCAGTGGTACTCTAGCAAAGTTAATACTATACTATAGCAATGCTTTGTCAGAAATATAAAACTCAAAAGTCATACAACATACTGTAAGATTCTGCTTGGTGGTTTTCTCCGGGTACTCTGGTTTCCTCCCACAGAGACTCGGGTAATTGGCATTCCGAAAATTGCCCGTAGTGTAAATGAGTGTGTGAGTGTGTGTGTGCCCTGTGATGAACTGGCACCCTGTCCAGAGCACACCCTTGTGCCCTAAGTCTCTTGGGATAGGCTCCAGCCCCTCCCCCGTGTCCCTGTACAGAGGATTAAGCGGTAAAGGCGATGAGTAAGTGACGACCCCGGTCCGAGGCAGTTCGCAAACCATTGCAGTTATTCCCGTGAAGATTCAGCAGGTGGAATAAGTAAAAAAAATGACCTGGTTTGAAAACCAAATGTATTCTGTTTTTGCGGGACAGTGCACAACCTCAGACAGCCTACCGCACCACTTTACATTATACGTGTAACATGGGATTATATAACAAAATATAAAGGTAGATTCTACTCTTATAATTGTGTTCTTTTATTCTGCACAATCAAAAGCCCTTGTTCATACATATATGCACAAATAATCTGCAATATTATTTCACCAAAATAAATCCTAAGGTTCTCTCTAAATAGATCTATACTTTTATTTAAATACACATTATGACTTACGTTATAGCACTTATCATATATGCTTTTTCTAAGAAGTGTATACGAAAAAAAAAAAGATGTATCTAAAAGCACTCTTTCTCTCAGCTGAACAGTATGCAAACAGTTCTGACATGATTCCACTTAACGGCTTTTCTAAATTCAATATTTATGCCGAATAACATGTACTGACCACACAGTGGCCTCTTCCTGATCCTCTGGGGTCTGCTCTCTTCACTGGTCTGTGCTGAGCTCTTTAGCTATCACAGTGAATTAGTGTAAGACTTGCAATGCACCTTTAGGTCTGTGAGCCCTTTTAAGCCACTCTGAGGTCACCTCCTCTGCTAAATATAAAGCACAACCTTTTGAACATTCGTTTTCACTCGCCAGGCCAGTGGCTCAGATAGCACACAACAGAAAGCATGCACTTTTCTGATACTCTCCCTCTAATAGCAGCACTGGCTGAAGATGGACAAAAAGGAGGGAGGTGACGAGACCAAGAGTAATGAATGATGCTAAACTGTAACCTTGCAAATTATCGTTCAAAATAATACCACAGTCAAAATGTTACAAGAAATTAGAGTAGTTTTCTTCTAAATTACAAGGCATTAGGAGCATTTAAGGTTTTGGGAAACACTGAAGTAGAGAATTTGTGTGTAAGTGTGTGTGTGTGTGTGTGTGTGTGTGTGTGTGTGTGTGTGTGTGTGTGTGTGTGTGTGTGTGTGTGTGTGTGTGTGTGTGTGTGTGTGTGTGTGTGTTACATGCAGGGAATGAAAGGCAACTAATCTACTGAGCCTCTCAGCCACTGGGCTCTTAACCTGGAAATGGACAGATGAAAGAGGTAGAGAGGCCTCTGAGAAGAGAGAAGGTAGGAGCACCTGTGACCCCACAGAACAGGGCACAGAGGAGCAGCCAGTAATAGGACAGGACAAGAGAAAAATGGAGATAGTGCAGGAGGGGGGTGGGGGGGGGGGGTGGTGGTGGTGAGGAGCATAGTGTGTGGGAAGGAGGGGGGGTAGAGGAAAAGCTGAGATGGCAAAATAACATTAAAAAAATAGTACGCGAGAGGAGAACGCATGTGAGAGACAAACTGAATGAGTGTGTGGGTGAGAGACAGCGGGAATGAGAGAAAGAGCAAGGCTCCTGCTAAAAACACTGAAGTGGCTAGGAACCTACTGGCCTACGGTAATAGTCCCAGCACCACACATATCAACAAACCTTCACTCTCCCGAATAAAGCATTGTGGGAGAATTGCACTTTGGAAAAATGACAGTGGGCATGGCAGAGATGTAACACAAGTGCAAAGAGCTGAACAGAGAATCTGAAGATGGCAGGGAGGTTGGTGAGGGGGATTGTTCTAGGATCCATCCTGGTGGTCTCTGTGCTAAGAGCTCACCGCTGCTCTAGACAATGGCCACTAATTGGCCTGGCTGTTGGTGGTCCAGCTGAAGCTGATGCATTGTTGGAGACCTCCCCTCTGGACACAGTGCTCTCCTGCTGTGAGAAAGGCCAGAGAAAAAAAGAGAGAAGGTAGAGTCTCAGTCTAGTAGCTTGTCAGTATTGGTGTAATAATACACTTTGATTCAATACACCACTGTTCATCTGTATAATCTCTATAGTACATTTTTCAATACAGCACAACTAAGCATTGCCTATATACTGTACAGCCATCAGCCATAACATTAAAACCCACTGACAGGTCAAGAGAATAACATTGATTATTTCATTTCAGCGGCAACAGGCAAAAGGATGGGATTTAGAAATGAAAGGCAGTTCTCAATATTGATGTGTTGGAAGTAGGAAAAAATGGCCAAACATAAGGATCTGAGCAACAAGCGGCAAATTGTAATGGCTAGATAACTGGGTTAGCGTATCTTCAAAAATGAGACGTCTTGTGGGATGTTCCTGATATGCAGTGGATAGCGCCTACAAAGGAAGGACAACCAGTCAGCTGGTGACATGGGACACCAAAGTCACCAGAAGGCACAAAAGCACAAACGGTTGTGCTTTATACTGTATCTATAGCTCATGGAGAGCGAAGGCTACTGAAGCACAAATTGCTGAAAAAGTTAATGCTGATGTAAAGGTGTCACAGTTCAATGCAGACTGCTGCATATGAGGCTGCGACAAAGCCTGAAATGGGTATGTACGCATACAATGGTGGCTTGGTCTGATAAGTTATGTTTGGGAGATTATGGAACTAAAATGCACGAGGGAAAGATGGTACGCTGGCATAGGCAGTGTGATGCTCTAGGCAATGTTCTGCTGGGAAACCTCGGGTTGCAGCAGATACAGTACATGTGAATGTTACATTGATGTTACTTTTTGCTTCCAGCTACCTAAAGAAAAATACAGTGGCAGTGGTCTCTTTCAGCAACATAATACCCCCTTCTACACTGCAAAATGGTACTGGAATGGTGGAAGTAACATGACAAAGGGTTCAGGGTGTTCAGTTGGCCTCCAAATTCCAGAGATCTCAATCTGATCGAGTATCTGTAGGTTGTGCTGTATGAACAAGTCTGATCCATGATACTGTAGCTCACCTCAAAACATACATGGTCAGAGCTGTTGGTGTATAGAAAACCTACACAATACTGGGAACTTCATAACAGAATGGTATAGTTTTGCATGATAACTTCAAGCAGGGGATTTTACTGAGTGCTTTCTTGCCTCCTGTTTTTGAATAGTGCTACTAACCAACACAGTAGCTGGCCATGTTTACAGTTTAAATGGTAGCATATTGTATGCTCATATGGCACAGTTAACATGCTGTAAAATTTTTGATCCACCTCTCATTTGCCCTGTGTTGTTCACAGTTAACAGATTTTTTTTTCCTTAAAAGGAACGGTATTCCATTTCAAATAGCTCACTATTTTTCAGCACATTGATTTTATAAGTTGCCAGCCAAACATATTGAATTGAGAAGCTGGTATCAAATAATAAAATCCTTTATTGTTAGAAGTATCAATTTAATATACGGCGATCAGCCATAACATTACAACTCAAACCATTCTGCCCAGCATTATGTAGATTCTCTAAGACCTCTGTGGGTGTGCTGTGGTGTCTGGCACTGGGATGGAATTGGTGGATCCTTTAGGTGCTGTGGGTTGCGGGGTGGGGCCTCTGTAGATTAGATTTGTTTGTCCAACTCATGTTTGTCCATGGATGTACAGTTGGATTAAGATTGCCCTCTGTTCCTCCTAAGACACATACAAGGTGTGCTGTAATGCACTGTGCGTTCTGATGCCTTTCTATAATGGCTAACATTGATTTATTTTTTCAGCAATTTGTGCTACATTACAGTAGCTTTTCCAAATGGGCTGGCCACATGCATACTGTAGATGAGGCTTGGGCGCCCATAATCCTGTTACCGGTTTACTGGTATATAATTGCTAATAAATGGTGCAATTCACCTAGCAATTCACCTAATTAATTAGAATGCATGATCAATTTTTTACTTTATTATATTATATAATCATAATGAAAACCATGTATTTTGCCTCACTTGGTCTGGTTTAAGAAATCATTAACAAATTTCACAAAGTACTGACGCCAAGTGTGGTCAGAACAGGTTTTACCCACTGGGAGGTGGTAATTATGGATAGTCCCGTATGAGGTAAATGCAACATTACCACTGCTCAATGGGACTTCACATTAGACTCCCGAATCAGTCAGGTAGGAAATCTGAGTGTATGCTGCTAACATGAATGCAGGGTGTGGCCCGCATTGTACACAGCTAGGCCTCATGCCCAGTAGAGCTGCCCTCTCTGCTCATGCACACATAAGCATACACCAGCACGGCAACCCCACAGGGGAGACATCTGTGCCTTTGCCAGAGCAGTTGCATGGAGTGTTAATTATGTATCAATGAGCGAAACATACAACAATGTACCCAGTATCACATGAACACATTCATATGTAGTGGTAGGAAGATTAAAGAAGTATTTACTGAATATGGCATGTGGCTTTAATAAGATCGAGAGATAAAGGGGAAAATGAGCGACTTAATATTAAGGAACACATAAATCGCCTGAAATTATGAACCATGACTTCGACCGAGGTAATTCACACCTCTACATCAAAAATGTGTGTATTTGTATAGTGTTCTTAATTCACCCAAGAGGTGAACATGCAATTTGCATATGGACACTGCATAAAAAAAGTTACAGAGATCATATTAGTACAGCTCCATCCTGACACAAGGTGCACCAAAAAATACATTTGTGATGATAAAGAGGTGCTGCCTATCCAGATAGATAAATATGATCATTTATTTTATTTTTTATTTTTTTAAATAAAAATGTAGTTCACAAGATGAAATATTATAGTTGCTGTTGTCGCCGGGGTGCAGCTGACAGTGCCAGTGGCCACAGCTGAGAACACTGGGCTTCTGGGACCCAAGCAAAGAGGAAACAGTCCCAATTAGCCAGTACAGACAGGTCAGTCGAGCTCCTATCTCTCCCACCACTATCTGACATCTGCATATGCTGCATGTCTTAAAATAAAGTACATGCACCAGAGAGTGAGACAGAATACAATGTCTTACACCTATGCTATTACAGAGCAGGACAGATAGCAAATCGTGTTCGAGAGCAAGAGAGAGAGAGAGAGAGAGAGAGAGAGAGAGAGAGAGAGAGAGAGAGAGAGAAAGAGAATTATACTTAGAATTGCACAATTATAAGTCTATTTCCTCAAGTTTTCGCTGTCACAACAGACCAGTTTCAACATGCCCTTAAAGCAGGTTGGTACATTAGCAGGTCAGGCAAAAGCCACAGACCTTTTGAGAAGCAAAAAAGAAAAAAAGAAAAAAAATCCAGAAAGAGGTCAGGACAGGATAAGACGAGATTATGAATTATAAATGCATCTTATGCATTCTCCTTCTCATTTAATGTCACATAATGAGGCCTGTATTGAGTTCATTTCCTCAATCACACATTTTCAGTTTACTACTGTGTCTTTGGAGCATTCAATAAAAACACAGGTGAGGAAACAGAAGAAAGAACACTGCCTCTAGTGGCTATTTAACAGCATTACAAATGTGTTCATTCATTCAGTCATGAGTTGAACATAATCTATTAAAGCACCCTCTCACACACATTCGCGCGCAAACACCCACACATACAAACACCCACACACACAGTCAACTAAAAAAATGTATACACACTTTGGGAAATTTTTTAAAAATAAATATTTGAATACTAAATTCATTGCAATATCTATATTATTATATAATAATCTATAATGACATTGATATACACCATACTATTTTTCTTTTCTTAAAGTGTGTATACTTTATATTTATATTATATAAAGTGTGTGTGTATGTATATAGAAGTTGAGTGGTCTGTGCTAAATCTGCTGGTCCAGATGTACCAGACTGCCAGACACAACAAATGAAGCCTCTGACCTTTTGATCTGACCCACATTTAACAGTGACCGTAAAGGATCAGGTTCCGGACAAAATAAGCATCCCTCCCCCAGCACCTCCAATCCGATCCCTTGCTACCTTTAAATTCTGGGCCATGGACCTTAACAGATGTGCCTTTCAGCACGACGGCTCTGTCGGCTGGTATGACATCCCAATGTGAAGCCATACTCTTCATTTGAAAGTTGTACTACTGCACAGAGAGAATGGGAGAAAATGATAAATAAGTCATTTTCAATGAATCAGGGATAAGCCTTACAGCGCATACGCCTCGATTACAATGAATCCTTTCAGCCCTGTTTTCCCTATCTTTACTATTCGCTCATCTCAAGTTTAATTCTGCCTTCCTCTTTCAAACTCTATCTCTCGTTCCCTCACTCCTCTTGTCGGCTGTCCTGAGAGAGCCCCTATTACGCGGCCTTGTCGCTTCTCTCATGCAGAAACTCAACTCTGACTTTTTGTTATTATTCAAAAAGTCATTGTCAGGTCAAGGCAGTCTGGGTAATAAAAAAAATAAAATAAAAAAACAGAGGGGGGGTATTTCATACATTATTTCCTCTCAATCTCAATGTTTCTCCCTCCACCGTCCTCAATCCTTCACCTGTCCCTCCTTTCCCACATGCACTTCTGTTTTGAAAACGCAGCTAAATAAAAGTTTCTTGTCATGCTGCGCTTGCTTTTGTACTGGCATATGGACGCACCACATTGTGCATAAGACTAAAGATAGAAGTTACTCTAGATTAGGGCCAGTAGGGTTCAGTATGCTTGTCCTTCAGGTTGAATGGCAGTTCTTACTCTTTTTGTTTATGGGAGCTGTGCTAAACACACACACACACACACACACACACACACACACACACACACACACACACACACACACACACATGCAAGAAACAACCTCCTGTCTGTTTTTTTTTGTCTCTTTTCCTTTTTAAAATTTTTTTTTCCTCAGCCTGCAGAATGCCAACGCTAGCCTCAGCGACATACCCCATTAACCTTTCTGGCAAAACAAAACACCAGTATTGCACCTCCTACTTGTGCCTGTACCTGTATCCAATTAGACCACGTCCTCTGTTTAATCAGCGTGCATTCACGTTTACTTGCACATTTTTATCCAAAGCGACTTACAATTGAGCTGAGCAGATGAAGGTTATGGACCTTGCTTAAGGGCCAGACAGTGGCAGCTTGGCAGTGCTGGGATTTGAACTCAATACACACACACACACACACACACACACACACACACACACACACACACACACACACACACACACACACACACACACACACACACACACACACACACACACATCCTGCCACTGTTTCCCACAGGGTCGTCTGATGAAAGCCAGTGCTGTGTTTGATATGTACACCAGTTTCCCTGCTCCCACACATAACCTCTGGACCTGACCATGACCTGGGTAGCCAGTACAGGGTCAAGCTAGGCCATGTCTCCTTCCTCTTTCAAGTGCATCTGCTTAATTAGAGAACAAGGAGGGGGTTAGTGAATGAAAAGGTCGGGTTCACATGGACACACAGGATAGAATGCGTCCTTACTCACTCTCTTATTCGCCTTCTGTCTCTCTCTCTCTCTCTCTCTCTCTCTCTCTCTCTCTGATGTGATGGACATCCTGAGCTCATGTCACTTATCGTTGCTGATACAGCAGTAAAGTACAGGGTAGGATTTCAGACATATGACAAAGATACGCTAATCAAACAATTTATGTGCAACTAACTGGTGAAACTTTATGTATTCATGCAAAGCATATCAGCCTATAATTAAATCCAGCTCTCACCTTGACAATCTGTTCCTGTGGTAGTTCATTTTATGAATCATATCTTAACATTAGACACATCCTCAAGCAGACTATCTTAATCTTCTCATCAGGATCATCACCAATTCATATGATGTAGATGTACATCGTTTTCAATTATACATCAGATTAATTAGATAGAGTAATTACATCTAAGATGTACGACAGAATGCAATCATCACACCTGGGAACTTTTAATGCGAAATTTCGAGCGAATCTATTTTCAAGGAATATTCATCTGAAAAGCCACCTGAGTAATCCAGGTTAAATGGATCTCTCAAAGGTATGGCTGCAAGTGGTCCACAAGGGACTGCAGTCTTGAAGTCTGAGCTTCCTCTCTGCTGCTGGTGTTTGATTTAGTGCTGCTCCAGACGGTGGCAGTGAGGCGGTGTGCTCGGTGACAGACTTTTCGAAAAAGCTCGATCCTCTCAGCCTCCCTAGCGAGCTCCAGTCTGGGGAGACGCTCTCTGATTGTGCACTGCGAGACACACAATGTCACCACTCACTGGAGCCTCGAACTGGGAGATCTGGGACAACAGTGATGGGACATTTCTCCAACAAACATGGACTAATCAAAACTGTGGCTGCGCTCCTTCTCTTGTTATTGACGCTTCTATTACAGGACCGGGCAAAAGTCCCGTCAGTTTTACCCAAAATAAAAATGCCAAACATTCTGCATATTATTGTGTATCAATATTCACATAAAATGTTAAACCACATCTAGTATTTCGTCTCTGCTCTGAAATTCTTTGAATATGACTACAAGACTGTAAATGTTAAATACAAGTATTATGCAAGGAATAAAACAGGTGCTATTGATGACTCAGTGGAAGGCTTCCCCTTGCTACTCAAAAAGACAGACTTCAAATCTTAGCCAGTTACCCACACTCAGGGCCCTGCATGCAGGGCATCCTTAGTGCCAATCCCCAAGCCTGGATAGAAATTGAGGTGTTGCATCAGGAAGGGCATCGGGCATAAAACCTGTGCCAAGCTGAATATGTTGATCTGATGGTTCTTAACAGGAGCAGTCAAAACAAACATCAACAGTTTTTTTTTTCCAGTGGTGGTTCAAATGGTTAAGGCTGTGGGTTGCTGATCGTGAGGTTGTGGCTTCAAGATGTCGCTGTTGCAAGGCCCTTAACCCTATATGTTCCAGGGGTGCTGTATCCCTGCACTCTGACCCCACGTCTTAACTGGCATATGTGAAAAATAATATTTTCATTGTGCTGTAACGTACCTGTTACATATAACTGAATCGTAATCTTAACCACTCTGATGTTAATTATTTTCCAAAATCAGCATGTGTTTCATTCCTCTTATGGTACACCAGTGTGGTAATGCTATTCATTCATTTACTCATTTTATTGCATGTGGATATTAATTATTTATTAATGAACCATCATTGAATGTTGTGCAGTGTTCAAGAAATTAATCCATTCTTGTTACATCACTTACATTATAACACTAATTAATAAAAAAGAAAGTAATTATTTTTTTCTCTCTTTTATAATGTTAGTAAGATCCTATCTGGAAGAAAGCAAAACGTTGATAATTGTTGATACTCTTGACTCCTTAACAGCATGGTCTGGGAAGATTTATAGAGTATACAGTAAGTACAAGTTAACTCAAGTTAAACAACACACTTATATGAAATTAATGTAGCAATATATCCAAGCAGAATAGTAACATTTCTTTACTGGTATCATATTCATGTCTTGATTGTTGAACTCCAAAAAAAGAAAAAGGAAGAAAAAAAAGAAAGAACGAAAAAAATATATATATATATTCCACCGCAAAAAGAGCTGGTCTCTGCAAGCAGGGCTCAGAAGCAGTATGATTTACAGATACTAAGCATATTTCAGTCTGTGTACTGAAAACAGTCTGAGAGAGAGAGCGTGAAGGAGGGAGTGTGGTGTGTGTGTGTGTGTGTGTAGGCACTAAATCACCCTGAGTGGATGAAATGTGGACAGGATATGGGGACATTACTTTCTTAGTGGAGCAAAGGCCTAGGAAATGCCTGTTAGCATATTTTCAACAAACTCATTGACACCTGGCTAAACGTCCTGTATAGGAAGGAAGTAAGAGTGACCACAAGCGCCATATGTTAACAGTCAAGAGAGGAGGGGGGGGGGGGGGATTTGGGGTAGGAAACCGATTGCACTGTTTGATCAAATCTCTTATTACTCAGGTTATGTCACATGTTTCAAGATGAGCCGAACAGACACAAAGTGCATAAGCAATGTCTTGCGTAAAATATTTCAGGGTTGAGCAAAGTCATGTATGAAATGCAAATTACAAATCTGGCATAGAAAAAAAAGAAGAAGAAGAAGAAGAAGAAGGAGAGCAGAGGCACACACTCCTCGAGTGTTTAAACCACTAGTATTCCATGAATATTAATGTCCTGAAAAATGACAATAGCAGCGCAAAGCTGTTTACAGCAGAGAGCAGCATGTTTTAGGCTCTGAATCTGCTGTTTAGCATGCACTGGTACCAAGCCATATCAAATAAGCAGACACACCACCTGACTCACTACTACTCAGCTCTGACATTGTGTCTCACAAGCCACTGGAGGAGGAAGAGAAACAAGAGAGGATAAAACAAAGGGAGAGAGATGGAGAGAGTCGGTGAAGGAGAAAGAGGAGGAGAAGAAGAAGAAGAAGAAGAAGAAGAAGAAGAAAGAGTCTGCCTGGAGAGGTAGCATGGAGAAAATGGCTGCGTGTGTTAGGTTGAGGCTGAACTCTTGACCTCTTCTGCATTAGTACACTACACGTGTTAGCAGTCACAGATACACACAGACCAATAACACCACCTTTTCACAAAATACCGCCAAACTCATCCATTTATCTTTACATTCCCATTAGTGTGCGCTCCTTAAGTTGGCTCATAAATATCAGTGGGAGATACCGCTACATGAGAGTCATTGCATCTATAGTCCTTCATTATACTTTGAGATGCAAAAATTGCATATCCACAACCTAATACGTATGACATCATTAAATGAATACATTAGCATTTCTCAACATAATCTCTAACCATTGCTCTCTAACTGTAGCTTAAATAAAACTCCTAGACATGAATTTTGTATTCGAAATTGAAAACATCTAACTTTCAAATCTAAGGACAATCAAATAGAAACTGTGCACAAAATCCCAAACTAACTCTTAGGACGAGACAGATACATATGAACGTCTTAACAAACTGTTTGTATCTGTACTTTTAAACTGAGCCAGTGCAATAAAATGAATATTTTTCTAACCAATAACAACAAAGTCTTCATAAATCACATTCTTAATTATTCTGTACTTTAATTATATGTGAGTATCAAGTGCAGAGATTTCCCGTTTTTTTTTTCTTTCTCATTTCGATATCTCAATTGAGTAGTATACCTTTAAATGATTTGCTGTGCCAGAACTATCAAACTGAATATTTATCCAAAAGTTTAGGACTTTGATTACTCCGGTGTTTTACACCTTATTCAGGTTTATTTTAGTATTTTGCAAAGTAAGAGTTTACATTTGAGACCATCTGGCTTCCCCGGGGAACGTGTTCTTTTGATTAAGAGAAGAGCTACCACAGCCCTTTCTACAGCTAGATGATTTTTACTTATGAGCACTTTGCAGAGGTTGATGGTGCAAACAAGACTAACCTTTCCATCATGCCTTCTCTCTAGCACTCTTGCTTTTATTCCCTGCATACTTGCTTTTTGTCACTCTTAACACAGACATATACAAACAGAAAGCAATTTTAATCTATTCTAAATGTATGCATACCATTTGAGCAAATGAAAGCTTCATTTCACACAGAAACTGGACTGTTTTCCAGGCAGATTGGTGGCCACGGCTTTATTGGCTTATTATTTAAGAAAGTGGGCCAGCATAAGCAGGACACAATAATAATTCTTTGAGTGGCTGGGCTGTGGCCTATGAGAGTGTGGCGATGATGAATCTGTGTGCCATGGTGCATTATGGTGGGATAAAAGAACAGAGGGGTGAAGGACAGTGCCTGCTCTGAACCTTAATCAGATGCAGATCAGACTAAAAGCATCAGAGCAGCAAATCCCCACTACAGAGCACAGCAGCTCTCTGCTCCGCTCCACTCCGGCCACCTCGGCCGCCTCGCCCACCACCCCCCCCCCTCTCTCTCTTTCTTCCATTTCTTCTTTTTTTCCTCTCACACCGCATTCCCTTTCTCCCCGAGCCCTTCAGAAAAGATTGGTAGATAGATTCAAGTCTTTATTGAAAGATCATATGGGATGACTGCAAAATCCCATTACTTGTTGATTAAGTATTGATCCCACCCCCAAGTATTAACAAGTAAGCTAATATGGAGTGACCCGTGAGACCAGTGGCTGAGGAGCACAGAGAGCAGACACTTTCAAGGGGGAAGAAGATAGGGGGAGAGAGAGCAAGAGAGCAAGAGAGAGAGAGAAAGAGAGTTGGGAGGGGGAACTACAAAACAAAAAAGAGATGAGAGAGACCTAAGCGAAATAGATATTTTGAAATGGACAGATGTGCGGCATTAGATATGTGAGTGAGCTCCTGGCTCTGGTTAAAATGTCACACTTCACAGCAAAGATCAATGGGTACTTTATTTCTCTGATGCCCTCTTATTACCATTATCAGGCCGCTCCCCTCTCCTGCCTCCTAATGACCCCCACTGAACCACATGCCTTACTTACAGTGAGAGATTTCAAAATCCTCCTTCCTCCATCTCTCCAAAAGGCACACTTTCTCATTAACCTGTTCATGACCATCCAGAAGAGCTACAAAAAAATGCCCCCTACTATCAGTGCTATAGTTCTACACACATACCCCGACACACACACTTTCAGTAAGGGACATTCTGTGAGGGAAGGGCATAGTCACAAGATGTAGTGCAAATAACAAGCTTGTCTCATGGGATCTAAGTATCTCAGCCCACATAGATGTGCTGGCAGGCAGGCTGGTGCGGTTCAGCAAAAACATGGCAAGAGCCATGGTTAGCATAACCCCCAAGAGACAAGTTAGCTAAATATGGACTGGTCTGCTCTGCTTCCTACACTTCCTGATGGTACAATATTTGTAGATATTAGTCTACCACAGGTTTCCTTAGTATTAGCCTTGATGCTACTTAATAATAATATTAATAATATTAATAATAATAATAATAATAATAATAATAATAATAATAATAAACAGCAACAACAACAATGGCTGCACTGCTTCAAGACCCAGTACAGCCTAACCTCAGGTTACTGTTTCCTCTGGATTGTGCTTTTTTTTTTTTTCTTCCCAGCTCCCATTAACATGCCAGTAGGTTTATTTCTTGTTCTCTACATTTGGTCTATTGCTTAAGAGTTTGGGAGCAGTAGGCAAGGTACACCTGGGACAGGGTGCTAGTGCACATTACAGGGCACACACAAGCACACACTCACACACTTACTTACTCATTCATCGTCTGTACTGCTTTATTCTGCATGCAGGGTTGCGGGGGGGGGGGGGGGCAGGGAGCCTATCTAAGGAGACTTGGGGCACGTGGTGGAGTACACCCTGGATGGGATGGCAATCCATCTCAGGGCATACACATACACACACAAGCACATGCTCAATCAAACTCTGTGGGTAATCTGGGAATGCCGATTAGCCTACTCTGCATGTCTTTGGACTGTGAGAGGAAACCAGAGTACCCGGAGGAAACCCATCACAAACTTGAATACAAATAGAGAAAAATTTGAAATCATAAAGACTGGCCCTTGTAACAGTTCAAATTGAATGAACTACATGAGCAAGGCCATGCTGACTTGGGGGGTGGGCGGGGGGTGGGGTTGGGCTTCCATACTTAAGCGGTGTGTTCATTATGGTTCACTTGAGAGCCTCATTCTAACTGGCTAAATACAAAATTCAAGGCAAACAATCATAAGATGCTCACCCCATGATTAGCACCTCCAAAGCAGAACACACATCACCCACCTGGTGCCTCTCACTGATGCAAAAACAATTAGACGGAGATGAAAGTAGGCTCCTTTATTTAAACTGTGCCAACTTTTAAGCCCACCCACCTGTGCTCACCTTTAAAAATTCATATTTCATTTCAAACTCATCACTGGAGAAATCTCCGCAGATAAATCGCACAAGGAGGAGACCGTAGCCAGACAATAAGCAGATTGAATGTCTTAATGTAATTGCCATTTGATGATTTGATGCTTTAGTTTTATGTAAAGGATAAAAGGAAAATTGATATGACAAGGAAAGAGACGGTACGTGACGTTTCCCATGTTTCCGCATTTAAACAGGAGACAGAAAAATAACACAAGGATTTTTTTTTTTTTCTGGCACATTCTGCTTGTTCAGTCGATACGTCCACAGATTATTCAGATTAGTGAGAGGTTTAACTCTGCTCATTGACTTGATGAAGGTTTCGTCCAGTTAGAAAGCTGACACAGTCCATTACAACTAACATCCTGATATTGATTAAACCATTTCAGGGGTTGGCCTTCTCCTGAGAGCAACTTCAGCAGGCTCGCTCTCTATATATCTCTCTGAATCTTTTTATCTCTTTCTCTCTTGTATCTCTTTCATTCACATTTATCATCCCAGCTCTTAGAATTACGAGGAAGTTATCTAAGACCTTAAAGCTTTATATGGCAACTGTTTTCATCAAGTGTGCTTGAGTATGAAAAAAAAAAAAAAACATTTTCCCCCCTCCTTACACCATACTCTGTGCTAACGGGAAGTATGTGCAGGTTGATGGGATGCTTTCGGACTTGAACCCTTTTTTGTTTTTCGGAATTTGTGACGTAGGAAAGACTGTCGCTGAAAGAAACAGTGCTTGATTACCTGTGTGCCTCTCACCTGATTGCATTCGGAGTGAGAAATCAGTCTGTTTTTGCCTGCCTGCTGCTCCACTGATTAGCTTTATGTATGTCATTGTTTGTTGTAGAAAGTAAATTTAAAAAGGCAAGGCCAAAGTTCTTCAGACTTATAACCGTCTATTGACCGATCATTGCACATTACGCAGGCTTCGCCTCTACGGTGAAGCCCGTGTTTACTGAACAGCCCAGTTAATTTAGCCTCTTTTTCAGTTTATTAGCGATTCAAAGTCCTAATAAGCATGTAGGCCAAAGTGGATGAGGCGCGATATTCTTCAGCCTAATGGCCAATTAGGGGAAGCTAAATGAGAAGGTAGGAGATTACTATCTACTCTAGCCTCCCTTGAGACAGGGTAAAAATTGGTTCAACCCTCAACCTTTTGCTCAGTTGCTACAAAGAACACCTACTTCTAGGAAGCCCAGACATGGTTATTGCGGGAAAGATAATTTGTAGCACAATACATAACAACCTTCATTACAATTCATCAAACAGCATTTCCCTACAGCAGGAATAAATATGTACTGCTCGCTTTAATAGGAACACCTGTACCACTGTTCAAATCATGCAAATATCTAATCAGCCAATCATGTGGCAGCAGCACAGTGCATTACATCATGCAGATACAGGTTAAGTTAATCTTCACATCGAGTATGGGTAATGACTTTGACTGTGCTGGGATCAGTATTTAAGAAACAGTACTTCATACATAATAATCTTTTTTTCTTTTGTGAGGCTTTTCTTCTCATAATGGTTATGAACAGTGGTTTTCATAATTAGTGTACACTTTTTATCAGCTTGAGGAATTCATCAGTCAAAGTCACAGACGTCCCTAAATACTGATGTTGGACGTGAACATTAGCTGAAGCGCTCGACCTGGATGTGCATGACTGATGATTGGATTGCATGGATGTGCAGGACTGGAAGCATTTCTACTAAAGTGAGGTTTGCATCTCCACATGTATAGATTTTATATTTTGACCTATAAGATGGCCTAAATGAGGAATTCAATATTGGTTGCCCAGGAAATAATTGTTAATTTGCCAGGTTGCTTAGTTACATTATTTGTGTCCTGTAATAAACAGCAAAGATGCATCCATGAGAAAACAGTAGCTAAGCAGTTTTAGGGAAGATACAGAGAAGAGAGAGAGAGAAGAGAGAGAGAGGAGAGAGGGAGAGAGAATGAGCGAGCGAGAGAGAGATAGCTTTGTACTCCATACTGTATCAATTTTGCTCGGTCTAAATGACCTAAATAAAGGATTCTACCCAGGGACCCAATAGAAAGCTTAGTCCACTTATTTATTAAATCCAGGCTCTTTGTTCACTGCTAAAATATTCTGTGGTTTGGTGAAGTTTAGACTACAGTCCTGTGATCCAAGATGGATTGTAAATCAGATCCCCTCCAATAATAAGCCAGACTAGAAAAGTGGTGGCATTCCACAGCCAGGGAATGGGGTCTCCTAAAGACCCGAGCACGTTGGGTCACACAATAGCATGATTGACTGCATCAGATGTATGGAAGCGCCAGGCGAAATAAAAGTGGGCTTATTTAAGGGCGCATCAGGAACTGAAACTGGCGAGTGAGAACTCTTCTGTCAGAGTCGGAGTCAGTACAGCTTACTCAGGACAGCGATACAGCCGAAAAGGACCGAACATTCACTGCTTAAAAGTGAGAGTGAGAGTATGGGAAAATCCATGTATTGTTTAAAGGACAGTGTGGTTTACTATCTCCCTCTTTATAATACTCACGTGGTGAAAATTGCAGTGTCCCCTCCCCCCGGTGTCTTTAGAAGTGGAGGACATCAACATGCACAGCGTGTAATGATGTCAAAGAGCTATTTCATGGTGAATGTTTGGCATGAATTAGAGGCCAGCAGGAGATCGGACTCTCACACAGACTCTCAAACCATCCTTGCAGGGTCCCTTTGTTCCTCTGTGCACTGTGGTGCAGATGGGACTTCGGTCTCACTCTTTCGCTGTCTCTGTCTCTCTCTCTCTCTCTCTCTCTCTCTCTTGCTCTCTGACACACTGTCCCTTCACATGTCTCAATGTCTCATGCCACCATTATGCTTACATTCTCTGCAGCAGTCCTGACACTTGCTCCGAGACGGATGCACCTGCAGGAACACAGAAATGAGCACAGACATGCACACACACATACACACACATACACACACACACACACACACACACACAAGGGTCAATGACTCACCCATCCCCTTATTAAGAAAAATACTCCCAAGGGCATTCTTTTACACGCGTCATCTCTTATTAATGCAGTATCCTAAATCGGAAAAGAAGAAACGTCTGTGAGCTGCATTCAGATGCTGAGGCGTTTACTGAATGGCTGAATGAATAAATGGGAAGTTGAAGACAGGAAAAGGACAGAAGTGCAAAGTCTAGCGGTCTATGACCTTTTTAAGATCCCCGTCAAATGGATAAATAAGATCCCGAGGTGACTGTCATTTACAGGTTGGATATTGATGTGGAGCTGCCCAGTCCTGAGAGAGCATGCCACTGCACTCCAGAGTGAGGAAACAGGAAACAGGACATGCACACTAACAGCACAGAACACACAACATGACAGCACATATACATGTTGAAACTATGAAAATAAGAAATATAATAGACAATACGCTTTGCATTCTATTTGAATCCATTCTTCCACCCAACAGTCCAATAATCCTCAGGATATTCCATCAAAAACATTGAAGGCATAAAGAGCTCCATTTTAATTGTTTGTCATTTTGAATGAAATATTTCAATGTCTAGTCTTAGACTATTATTCAATATCAATTGCAAACTGACAGTTGGTTTACAGTAATATACAATAAGAACCAAAAAATGTTTCTTTATCATTAAAAAACTGTAACTAAATAGGGTGATACCCTGACAAGAGGACATTGGAGGCAGGCTTTGAAGGAATATAGCATTCTTTTCTTTTCCTTTCTTTTTTTTCATGCACTTTTCTGCACTTCATTCTCAAAACAGACACAAACACATCTAAACCTTCTGCTTTGGAGCCTTGTTTTCAGCCACATTGCAAGAAAAAACAAAACTCACACATTCTAGCACTCTCACATCAATCAAGTGCATGTACGTAGAGAGCGCTATCCTCAGAGTGTGTTACACCGCTCCCTATGGTGCGTGAGCAAGCAGTTTGAGAAGATGCGATTGGCCGGGGTCATGTGATCCAGAGGAAACACTGTACATGATAGCATTCGTCCTCCTTGGTCAGTGGGTGTAGCCTTGATTAGAGTTAGAATTGACAAGGCCTTAACTAGGGGAGAAAATCTGGGAACAAAATAGATTAACAAAAAATATCTAATTCATTCCATTGAAGCAGGTGTTAAAATGACACTTCGGTGGATTCAAATCTAATATACTGGAGATCACCAGGTTTTACAAACGTGTGATGCAGATGCTATGCTGTCATTACAAGAAAAATAGAGACAGACCAAATACTGAAATTCTGAAATGCATGTAAATCATCCTCAAAGAGTTCTTCATTTCACCTCGCTCTACATAGTATAAATTGTATTGGATTAATATTTAATGAAAATATAGAAAGGAGGTATTTTTACTACTGAAGCACAACTTAATATGTATGTACGTATGTATGTATTGTGTACCTTTTTGTATTTTTTCGCTTTAGCCAGGGTGAAGTGTGTTGCATGTTTTTGTATGCTGTGGTCAAGGATACCTCACTTTATCACATGGAGAAATGGCAGTGACAGTTCTGCTGCAGGCTGATGTTCTGGGGAAAACTAGCATAAGCTCCTTATCGCACAACATTAAGTTTATGCCCAAAGGTGAACGGTTGTGTCACTTTCTGAGACCTGCTGGAAATTCATGCATCGATGTGACAGGTCAAAGCATAAAACTAGCCTGCAGCTGGAGGACACACACACTGACACGAGCACGCACACACACATGCTGTGCTACATACAAATGCTGCAACGGGGTGACTCGTGCACTGCAGACACTGAAAGGAGAAATTTCAATTAATTCCAGGGAATGTACTATATGCAGGATTGTTACCTCTGGTTTTGCAGAGATAAAAAGAGAAAAAGAAAAAAAAATTTTTTTTTTTTTTTTTACCTTGCATTTGGAATATATTAAAATTTTTGTTTTTTACTGATATCATGATTTGTTCATGGTCAAAAGAAGGTAAACAACACCTCTAACTCTTGAGAGTTAATTTGATAATAGCAGGTGTCTAGTCTTTTGTTGTGTTATTTATTTAATATGCTGCCTCCTGTTTTTCCAAGGTTGGATCTAACTTTTATAGAATACACCACTTAAAGTGCTGCTGCAATTCAAATGAAAAAGAAAGAAAGAAAAAAAAAGATGATGTGCATGCATGCAGCTTGGATTAAGAGGGGTCAGAGTGAGTAGACAAAGTAATGTAATGCTTAGAAATATTTCCATTTCATTCCCAAAGCTAGAGCAAAACTGCTGCTCTAGAGATTTTAAATTATATTATATTTTCTTTCTAATATATACTTTATTGCTGGCATAGTAATCTTATATTCATGCTTATATTAGTGTAGAGATGTAGATATATAGCTGCTCAGACGCAAACCACAAGAGTGGATCAAGTTTAAAACACACACCCGCACACATAAATGAGCTAGATTAATCCTTTTAGCGCTAACAAAAGGTCCCGTGGTGAAAGAAGAAGGGATCTCTTGAGCCGAAGCCGCCCCTTCGTCCCACATTGTATCGGTGCCCTATATCTCCAGCGCGAGAGTGGGTCGGTGCCGGGCTTCACAGCTCTGCCCAGCTCTGGCTCGCACTTCTGTGCTTGGCCCGGCCCCTGACTAGGCCATCTTAAAAATGCTCTAAGATCCCCTGTCCTTTACTGTCTCATTCAAAGAGCTCTGCCTTTAAAATTCAGCACTGCAAGATGGTGTGAGCATTTGTTCCCTCCGCCACAGCAAAGGACATGCGATGAACCACTCTCCAAGCTGAACGTGAATATCCAAAATGGGGTTGTAAATTCACCGTATCAAGGTCACACTGCTTTCTGCTTTCCTTTTTTTTTTTTTTCAGAGAAATGCTAGCAACCAGAGCAAATTAATGCATGTTGGGATTTAAAGTAATTGATAAGGTAATGCTGTCAGTCCTAGTCTTACTCTTGAAGGTCAGCCTCATTTGCAAGCAATGTCTTCTATATAACTTGCTGCAGTTACTAGAATGGTGAGTGTGCATGCACACACACACACACACACACACACACACAGACACACACAGACACACACACACACACACACACACACACACACACACACACACACACACAAAAAAAAAGCTATGATGATGTGCAGGTTTTGTCTAGAGAGACCGAATGGCTGAATGGCCTCAGGCCTGCTGAACTCTGTGTAAATGATGGTCGGACTCTGCTCTCCTGTGTGTGTGTGTGTGTGTGTGTGTGTGTGTGTGTGTGTGTGTGTGTGTGTGTGTGTGTGTGTGTGTGTGTGTGCGTGCGCGCACACGTGTTTGTGTGTGTGTGACTGTACAGAGTGTTAAAGAAAGCTTTTAGCAATTAAATTCAAAGGCCTATAATAAGACTGACAATTAAATCGTTCTCATTGTCCTCAATTGAATTCGAATCTTGCCTCTCTTCTCTGTGTGTGTGGAGTTTACATGTTCTCCCCATACTGTAGTTGTTGGGTTTCCTCAAGGTGCTTAAGTTTCCTCCCAAAGTATAAAGCATAAGCTGAATGGTGTAAGCTGATTGGGTGTGTGAGAATGTGCTTGCTCGTGCCCCATGATAGGTTTACACCTATAAGGATAAGCAGTAGGTAAAAAAGGAGTTTTATTATTATTATTATTATTATTATTATTATTATTATTATTATTATTATTATTGTTGTTGTTGTTGTTGTTATCATTAATAATAATAATAATAATAATAATAATAATAATAATAATAATAATAACCCAGAGATTTGCACAAGTCAGCACTCTCCTAGTGTAATAAGTACAGGGCTCATGCATACACCCTGCAAAAACATTTTTCTGTTTAGACCATTTATACACTTGAACTTTTTTAAAAACCTCTTTCCTTTATTTTCATCTTTCTCACACTTCACTTTTCTCTGCATCCAGTTGCATTTCGGTTTAGTCTGTTTTTTTTTTTTTTTTTTTTTGTAAGATTGCCGTTGTAGCATCTCTCATGGCCATGGCATAGTTATTGGACTACTGTAAGTGCTTTTCTCACTAATTCAAAATTGATTCTTTAAGCAAGGCAGGGCTCAATAAGTCACTCCCTGCCACTCCAGTTATCAGTGCGTGCTCTGGTACTTGTGCATGGCGTTCCTTCAACCCGAAGTGGATGAGGGCAGAGAGCATACAGTGGCTTCATTTGTAGGGAAAAAAGGCTAATATTTTGGCACTGGATGAAAAATATGATGGGACGGAAAAAAAATCAACTATTTTCAATGACTGCTGTAAAATAAGAGGGGGAAGTCTTCAACCATGAAGAGAACATTAAGTAATGAACCTGGCGCTGCTGACCAGCCCATTAAGCTGAGCCTTTATGGGCCATTACGCACTGGGTCAATGAACACACAAGCACAAGCTCTCTACAGCCAGCTGGCAACTCACCCCAGGCTGGCATTCTGCTTTTGGTTTGTGTGTGTGTGTGTGTGTGTGTGTGTGTGTGTGTGTGTGTGTGTGTGTGTGTGTGTGTGTGTGTGTGTGTGTGTGTGTGTGTGTGTGTGAGAATACAGCAACCTTAAGAAACAGTCATGCATAAAGCTACACCTGAATATGGCAGTATTTGCTGTGAATTCTATTTCTTTCTGCCAGCCCAGCCTTTCTATTTTATTTTTCTCCCTCTCCCAGTAATTACTTTGATTGTAAGTTGTGACTACACTCGTGCTTCCAGGTGTGAGCCTACGCAGGAACATAACACACTCAAAGCTAACTTACACATCAACCAGTGACTCCACTCATGTGGTAATGAATAGAAATGCAGCTTACAGGAGTACGTGGAAAGTGTGTGTGTGTGTGTGTGTATCTGTGTGTGCGTGCGTGTTCACCATGGGGGGCGGCAGGGGTGCAGGGTGAGCCATGCAGCTCCCTTCTCCTCCTCGCTGTCAGAAAATATAATTTGCGCCTTCAGTGATTCACCTGGTTCATATGCAGCATGCAAATTTATTTCCCTAATAATCAGCGCAGGAGATTGCCCAGGAGGATTAATGGCATCATTCCTTATGCACCCGCAGCCTACCGGACCGCCAGGATATTACCCACCTCTGACATGGAAAAATTGTGTTAGTTCTACAGAGAAAACGCCGGGATATTTGTCCTGCTCGACAATATAATGGGATGGCGCATCATCAGATTGCAATGTCATTTCAAAAACCTTGAATACAAATAATGTACAGAGGGAGAATAGATGGTGTGTTCGCTAATATGGCGAACTAGTTATCCTTCATGCATTTATAAAGGCGGTTCTTTGACGCCAGACCTTATTTAAATGAAGCTCGCCACTTCCAGCAGCTCTGGGCTCTGTCCTAGGACAAATCCTTCTTGCCCCCTTTTTAATTAATCTTTTCCGCTTCCCTCCTTTATTTCTTTCTTTCATACGATCTCTTTTATTCCCTCCTTCACCGTTTTCAAGCAAACAGCATGAAATATGTATGGACCGGACATATTAATTATCCCGCTATGTGGGGGGAAAAAACAATGCAGCGGTGGCGCGGCAGGCTTGGGAGCAGATCTGTCACCAGGGCATGGAGATAGAGAATGCCGGAGAAGGGAAAAAGCTAATTAATAAGATAAGTGACCAACAGGAACCCTCTGTCAGAAGTCACCCCACACCCCAGAGCAAAGCGTGTGCAGACGTAGCCCGAGACGCGGCATTATCGCAGGACGGCCAGGCAGCCATCTTGATGAAGCTGCCCAGTTTCTGCTGTGATCTAATGCGGTGCAGCGCTCTCCTCTCCATAAACACCTACTCCGACGTCTAAGATCTATGAAAGGGACTGTTCAGGCTCTACGTGGATCTCATTCGCAAATGAAATATACAGTAACTCCAGCCATCGAGGCATGAGCTAAAGAGGGAAGCAGATCATCTTGTAAAGATTAGAGGAGTAAAAAAAAAATATATGAATCAATATTTCATCACCGGGAGGAATCCATAACTGCCCTTTGTTTAATTTATGCTCGACACAGTAGATCGCGTTTCCTTGGAGGTTGGTCATGGGGTTTCCGGAGGACTGTGGAGAATTCTTCATCAGTCCAGAGCAGACTAATCCTGTCGGCCCTGTCCAACATCTGCTTAATGCATCCAGCTCAGGTCACGCGGCCCAGCACAAAGAGAACATCAGCGTTAATGGATGTTAAGAGGAGAGCGGGCCAGGAAAGGAAGCCCTCATCATAAAGACATCTCTCGATCATCCTTTCGCTCGTTTTTGTTCTTCTCCGAGACCGAGGGGTGGCCTGAGGTGAGGCCTAGTTTTTTTTTTTTTTTTTTTGCGCCATATGTCACCCACTCATTACGGCTTTGACATCTCCCCCACCTCCTTTGGCTCTTCATCACCGAATTATAGGAAAGAATTTCTCAGTGAAAAACAACAGTGTTCTCACCCTACCATTGTCCAGTGGCTAGAGCCAAGAGCAACAGTGTGGAGGAGCAAGTCCTCTGACTTCACAGACACTACGCAAACACTGCATCAACCCAATACCCAGCACATCCAGCCGAGATAAAAGACTTTCCGGGCAAACGCTATATATCAGCAAGACCTGCAGGTTTATCCTTTGGCAATTTAAAAAAATCCCAAGTTCTTCTTGAGTGCAGCTTAGTAGATATTACCTCCATTAAAAATAAAAAGCACTAAGGTCAAAGGCAGGTCTCCCTAAAGAGAAAAGAAGACCCCACTTCTCCGCACTATATATATTTTCTTAAGAGTTAAATTCTCCTCACTGATCACTGCAGATTCATAAGGGGGTATTGCTTCCACAGCCACCAGCTTCACAGAAGAAAGTGATGAACTCACATGTGGCCAATTATACTCTAGTTTAATGCATCTGATTGGCCGGTCAGGTTTGTGTGTCCAGGGTCTGTTATAATGCGATGAAGTGCAAAAGCCCTCTTCGTGGGCTTCATTTCTTCGAATCTGGCTCTCTGGAGTTTAGTAGTGCAAACAAAGCCTGGGAAAAATGCTGCAAAAACAAACAAACAAACAGAAACCAGCAGAAGAGACAGCATGTCTGGTTACAAGATAAAGCTGTTTTGTGAGTACAGGAACACACAGCACCGCACACAATCGCATTATTTCCTAATATTAATAATAAGGCATGACGTGCACATAATGCATTGCATTCTGAGAAGCACGAAGCACCAAGAACAACAAAATAAAAGTCTTGCATGGAAAAAAAAAAAAAAAAGAATTGTGCCAGCTACAAAAATTCTAATCGAAATTTTCTGACAGAACCTTTTATGCTTTTATGAGGTAAGGAAGAACTGCTTTGAAATGACCTGTCAGCATCCAGTGTGGCTAATGATGAAGACGTGCACACGTTTGCTTAAAGTTATAAATGACTCTTTTCATCTAAAATGGGATTTATTCAAATGAACTCATAATTAAATTTAGCGATGAGCCACGTTGAACAATGTCAGATAGCGGCTACTTTGATTTTGCTTTAAAGTAATTATGCCGAATTGACATGAGTGAGTGTGGTGCTGTGGCCTCTTCTAATGAATTAAATAAGAAAAATAGCCCAAGTTTCAGAGTCTGGCAGGAGTTAATTGAGCTGATATGATTGTTACTCTGAATGCTGTCATTTGATTTTTGTTCTCAACTTCTTTCAATAGAAGTTACCAGTTTTATTCTTATTACTTTTAATTACCAGGGAATTTCATTGCTCCTGTCATATGTAAAAGAACAGATTAACCCCTCGTGATTAATTTGGCATTGTTTCTCTCATTTAAAATACAAATTGAAACAAGTAGCACGGACAAATGTATATAATTCTGTTTATTACCCTTAGAGCAGGCTTGCCACATAACAATTACATATTTAGTCGAAAAGTTCTGTAGTTTATTATGAGCTTGATTAGAGTTTATTGCTGCTTAGATGTATCAGACATGAATGTATTTTGTAGTCTGAGAAGGTCAAGAGTTCCACGACATTATGCATTATGATAAATTTGTTAGATCATTTGTAAATTTATGATTCTATACTATATGTTTTTTTTTTGTATACCTTAGGGATCTATCCTGAAAAACAACTATAGATGCTTAGTGCTTAAATTTAGGGTCTTTTTTTGTAATCCAAAATAGAAATTAAAAAAAGAAAAGAAAAAAAAAAGACAACTTTGTCATTTTCTAGTCAGGTAAATTTTTTTCAGTGCGTGTGTGTCATTTACCATTTGCATATTCCCAGGAATGGGAAAAGTGCTGATGCTGCAGAGGCTGCTTACTTCTCATACGCTGTCAAAAAATGGGAACAGGAAGAAAAAATAGCAGGAGTGTCTTTGTAAGCAGCTCAAACCCTAAACCCTACAGTAAGTTCAGCCTTCTTAAAACACACACACACACACACACACACACACACACACACACACACACACACACACACACACACACACACACACACACACACACCGCAGAAAACGCTAAAACAAATCTGCAGGAAGACAAGCGAGGCTCGAGTGCACTCCGGCAGCAACCACCACCTTCATACTGCAACATGCCCAAGTTTACCAAAAACATCACCATGGAGACCGATCACACAAAGGGCCTAATTTGGCCCCTTGGCCACAACAACATGCTGCCTGAATTGAACTGTATCAACAGTCCAGCATGGAGATAATACACCCTCCTCCACAAGATTCACAGGGAACAGAAAACTAGTGATGCACTATAAACAAATACAGGTTATAAACAGTGACTTTCATTTGCAGTGAGAAAAGGCTTAAGGCTCTGTTTCAGCTTCTTCAGAGCTGGGGATTATATTCAGCCAGGCCAGCCCTCTTTATTACAAGGTCCACTCGTCGTCATGTTCTCCACTCCTAATGTCCATGTCATAAATATATATATAACTAAACAGAAAGAAAGAAAGAAAGAAAGAGAGGCTTGCTGTCCTCTGGCTCCCAGTGGAAATTGGCGAGCCCATCTCAGTGCTTAGCAACCAACCCTGGGGCCTGTTTTGCACAGCTTAATTCAGATGTGAGTTAAAGGAAGTTGATTGGCTGTACTGCCCACCCCTCCCTCTGTCTCTTTCCATCCCTCTCTCTCTCTGATGCAGAGACTTCTGCATGTGACAGTAATGAAGGATGACTCGGACAAGAAGGGGGTTGCACTGGGACTGTACTCGCAGGAGATAATGGTCAATGTTCTCTAAGTGCTGCTGTGAATACCATTTAAAAAGTTTAGCTTTTCTATAAGACTCGCCAAGAAGTTTAAGGCCTCTCTGGAAGACTTTGTCTTTGGACGAAAAGGTGTAAATGTTATCTAGAGCCCGATATGAGCAAAAACGAAATGATGCTAAATCATGCATAAAGAGCTTCAGACGCAAACGCAGTTAGGCTTCTTCAGCTTGTTTAGACCAGGTAAAACCCTATACATAAAATGTTGGTCATTCATTCTTTCATTCATTCGTCTTTAGTGAGTATTTTGTCCTGTTCAGGATCATAGGGCAATCCAGGGATAAACCTGGTGGGAGATTTCAAGCCAGATGCGAGTGAGAATGTGATATAGCATGAAAACCTACATTCAAGAACTCATTCACACTTAGGGATGTGTTACCAGTCTTACCTGTGTGTTAGTGGACAGAAACCTAAGAACCTGAAATAAACCAATAAGAACATAGAAGATAGGTAGCAAACCCATATAGACAGTGTCTAGAGCTCAGGATCGAACCGGAGACCAAAAAGTACGAGCTGCACCACTGTCTCAATAATCTTCTAAACACGTGTCAATAACCGCAGTAACATGCTTACACAGGGCTTGCTACATATAAAACTGTAGGATGATACAGCGAGAATACAGTGTTGGAAAAATATAGAAATCTTGACCCAATGCGTAATGGTAAATTCATGTCTTACAGTAAATAGCACACTAATTGTTTGTATATGAATATTTCATTCTGTAAACATTGCACTGTGCGACATGCTTCAAACTGCTCGCTCGAAATTCAGGTATGCTGTGTGATGTGAATGAACAGATTCATTTCATTTGCGCATATTATTATGAATTGGGAAAAATAAACGTTCACACACTGACTCATATTACCTTTAATGAAGCAAGCAGGCAAGTAGGATTACACACAGACACCGAGTTGACATCGCTGAAAAAGACGTTCGTTTCCACACAATTTGAATTACAGTGGTGGTTTATTGGTGTGCAGAGTATAGGAATAATGCAATAACTCTGCTGCCTCCCACTACCGCTCGCATACTCAGGCAATGTGTGTGCGCGTGTATGTGTGTGTTTGAGAGAGAAAGAGAGAGAGAGAGAGAGAGGAATGTGGAATGAAATGAGCTCAACATGGACTCACACCACTGAGGCACAATTTAACATCTTCACTGATAGCGGGTCAATTACCTGTGTGTAATTGCAATAATTCCAATAACGCTGCAGTCATGCTTGACAGTTTCCAGACCAGGTCCAGTAATTGCAAGGTGATGTATATGACTGGGAATCAAAGGAGTGCTATTGGATCTAGGCTTTGCCTTGCACAGTGGAACTGACAATACTTAATGCAATAAAATCTGGGCTTATTAGCATTGCTCTAAATGGCAAATTGGTGTGAATGCAAAATTGTTCAGGTTATGATTGAGGACAGAAAAAGTTGAAGAGGAGAGCCTCAAGTGAGGAACGGAGTGATATTTCCGCAAAGGGCCTTACAAAAACTTGGAATTAACATCATTTGCGAAATTTTATGCAATGGCATGTGCATACAGGCTGTTCAATGAGAACATAAATTGCTTTGTTACTTTATTGTGTCTTGCACGATTTAAAACATGTCAAGTCGAACCTGGCAAATGTTAACACTAACGCTAACAGCTTTCACTCTGGTGGTGTATTGCTGTATCCATATGCCTCTGTGTAAATAAAGTGCTTTATTAATGTAATTATCTTCTCTCTTTATGTTAGGATCAACATTCTAAGAAGCATCCAGCACTGAAGTGGTTTTACCAGAAAGGAATCTCTGCTTCTAGCTGCACACACTAGGACACTCAGTAACATGGAGCAACAAGAGGTTAATGTGACTGGAGTACATTTACTGAAGTAATTAAACCCCAAAGCAGAGAGCAGATAGGCAAGAGAACTGCAGGGACAGAGAAATATTGCCCAATAGAGGGGCCATTTTGCTAATAGGCCCTGCATGATGATGGATCTCACAAAGTGGCCTCTGCGCATTAGCAGGAAGGCATTAATAAACAGGAATGGGTTAATAGTGCAGAAAAAAAGCCAGAAGTCAGACCATGGGGGGGTGGAATATTCCTTTCTTAAGTCAGCTGTAAGTAATTACGCCATGGTGCGCTTCTGACGATTACCATAACAGAGCAATTGGACGTGAAAAATGGATAATAGCATGGACATGGAAGTGTGTTTAGAGAGCGCCTGGGAGAGTTGGTTAATATGGCGCATTCCACTCCTCTCCCGGGCCGCGCACACTGGCGATCTGTGCACATGGGGCTCCCTTAAGCGCTCAGAAGGGCACCCCTCTGAAACTTTTCACGTTTATAAATTTTGACAAGGCCTCTCTCGCAGTTAACTCCAAATTTTGTCCTCTGTATTTGGCAGCTGTCCATTCCATACGTATAAATGGCGAGACATTTCACAGCCACACAAATGAAAGGCAAGAACCTTGAAAATCTATAGGATCTTGGCTTTGGCCCGTTAGATTGCAGTGTGTCATGGAGACAGATGAAACGCCGCTGCTCGTGTTTAATGTTCATGCCTTCGCATTAAGCTTCTCAAATTATACTCTTTTTCAGATCAGAGAATAACCTTTAATCAAACCTACAACTCAAGCAGAGAAAAAGGTAGCTCTCCTATTGGCAGTAAGTTACCTGTTAATCTCACATTAATAATGTTCATATGGAATACTAAAAATATAATATAACATATCTTCATCATGAGCAGAGGGCTGAGATGTACGATACACCTGGTGGATTCTCCCTGGCGCAGGTCTACATGTTTATCCCTGAAAAGTGGAACTGATTGCAGCAGTGATTGATGGACATAACTCATTAATTTGCCATGGACAATATATAAGAACCCTGAGCTTTTATTATAACTCTAATGAGTGTCAATTATCACAGAAAAATGTTATGATGAGAACAATTCATTTATATTTGTACTGGTGCCTCTGGGATAATGGCAAAAATATAATGCAGTTCATTTTTAAATGCATTAGCATCTGTAAATTGTGATGCATTACAGATATTTAAAACAAAACAAAACAAAGCAAGCAAAACTTTTTTTTTTCCTGGATAAGGTAGAGCTATCTAAATATGATGGCACTATGTAACGGCACAGAAAAGCTGGTATTTAGGTATGGTAAGACCGTGTATGAAGGTGATTACTTAGAAATAGCTCTATGGTGTATTATGAGGGGCTACAGATCCCGATGGGGACACCTGCAATAGCAGACTTTACGCATGGTATTATATTTCAGATGATTCAATTGCCCTACATATGGCCACTAATGACCACAGACAGGTATAAAATATTTGGTAGACCTACGACAGACCTACGGAGCATAAAAAGCTATAGCTTTGTGAATTTGTACTGACCCATAGCAAAATCTGTGAAATTGGGAACTGAGCTGGAGGGATAAATAGGCAGGTTTTAATTGAAAGTGGCACATACAGTACAGTAGCTAACAAATGCTCAAATAGTCACAAAAAGTTAGAAGATTAGACGTTAATTTGCATGTATACATCACTTACTATGTATCACTTAAATATCTAAATTTGTCTGTACACTGTGTGTGTGTATATAGACTTTTCATTTTAAATGAGACAAAGTTCAAAAACAAAAGATTAAATAATCGGATAGGTGGTAAGGGGATTGGGTAAAATGTTGGACTTCAGATAAGAAGGTCACAGGTTCAAATACCAGCAACCCCAAGCTACCACTATTGGACTCTTGATCAAAGCCCATGTGTCACACAAAACATGGGCTTTGCTGCTTTAATGTACTGTATATTAAGATCCAAGTTAGAGAAAGGCATCTGCCAAAATGCCATAAATGTTCATGTGATTAAGAACAATACTGTATCGATCAGTCATTAGAAATACAGTGATTAGGTTAAAACTGTAATTTAAAGGTGGAGTTTTCACCTAAAGACTGGAGGTAAGAGCACACCCTAGAGTACACTTCTAGTACTGGGGAAAGTATTACATCTCTGAAGATGAGTGATTGCATTGTGGCACACAATGTGGACATTCAGTCCTGATACCCTAGACAGAGGTGTGACATTTTTTCCTGACTGAAAAAGAGCAACATAAGACGGAGCACAGTCGATAAATCCCATTTAAAACCAAACAATCCCAGGTCCTACAATCCTACAAGTTGACTGGTCCCACAGCTGGACTAAGACTTCACTCTGAACGTGTGAGCTCAAGGGTCAGAGGCCATTCAGCAGTGCAGTGCTTCCTTTGGGAGGCTCAAAACATTACTTCAGGAACAACTCAGTCAACTGTCCTCTTGTTAGCAAGAATATAAGTGCAGACTATCTATGACAATGGATTAGTTTAACTTACAGTCTAGAATCTTCAGTTTTTCAAGCCTTTTGAGCCTTTTTTTCTGCTCCTCAGGCAGAACTATGTGGTAGATCATTTTCTATCTTATAAAGAAAAGGGCAAAAAAAAAAAAAAAAAAGTCAGGGATACTAATCTTTTCATCACCTCCCTAGCTGCCATTTCAGAAGGTTCCTCTGGCAGATGCTCCAAAAAACAGAGCCAGAAACAATAGCTCATCTCGAGTGGAAAAGAGCACACTCTTGCAAAAGCTTACCCAGCACTCCTAAAGAGGCCAAACTCAGAGCCGTGCTCGCGTGGCCATCATCCAGTGCGTTCGCTCAGATATATTTATGTGCATTGCATTAAAGAAAGAGCGGCTGTCAGCTGACAACTCAATCTGTCGTGTGACACACAGCCAGTTGCCTGATTCCTTCACGTCTGCCTGGCAAAGATGGACCTCTCCAGACTGGCAGCCGCAAAGCCTTCACCCTGGCTGCCCTGCCAAGACCCCGGCCACCTCGTCCAGCAGTCACTCATACTGCCTCGCTTTAAAGATTCACTTGCATAGACGGGTATTTTCAATACTCGCCTGCATTCCTCTCTCTGTGTGCATGTATGTAAGATCGATGCAGTAAGCTCAAAAGGCCTGCGTGAGGTCAAAACACCACAGGCTGACTCCCGCCACCAATCCTCCCAGACTACCCAGAAAGTTTCACACTAAATAAATATTTGTTGACAGTGTGCCATGTGACTCCGAGTGCCCTGGACATGCTGGATCTAAAATAAGGCTCTACTAAGGGTCTGTTCAAGGTTCTGCATAGAAAGAAAAAAATAAATAAATAAAAAACTAAATTTCTCTTGGAAAGCAAATTTCGATGAGTCATTGGCCAATGCAGCCCACACAGAGGTACGGACACACAGACCGGAGCAGGAGACACAGCTTCATCTACGTGCCACAGCCACATCCTGCTTCTGCCATGTGCTGGTTATATATCTATTTATAAATATTTACCTTTTATTGATGAAAATGTTTATTTCAGGGAACGCATATCTCGTAATGAGAAACATCAGGAAGTTGTACGTACATAAATGCGTTTTGTCTCCACAATTATCTGCAATGATATAAAGCTAATGTTTCTTCATTTTATTTGTGCTTTCATGCAAGTTTATTAGAGATGTGTATGTGTGTGATTATTTATTTAAAAAAAAAAGATTTTTTAAATTTATTTATTTATTATTATTTTTTTTTTTAAATAAAAATAGGTTTGAATCCCAATCCAGGTCTGTGTGTGTGTGCGTGCATGTATGTGTATGCGCGTGAGTTTGCATAGTCTCCCTGTGTTTGGCTTGCTTTTGGTTTCTTCCCATAGACCAAAAGGTACAGTATGCGGAATCTGACGTTTCTAAATTCCCTATATTGAGTGTCTGCTAGACTGCCCCACGATGGTGGCAGTGTGTACCCCACCTCATACCCCAAGTCCCCTCGGATTGGCTCCAGGCCTCAGGCGGCCCTGTACCCAGTCTGTATCAAGTGAGTGAGTGAGATTCTTCAGTTTTTCATCCATCATCCAAAATGAGTAAAACTAGGAAAAAAACATGCAACATGCAGTGAAAGTATTTCACAAGTAGACTTGAAATCCACACTGGTCTAGAGTGAAATCAACCTATTTATCTAACTAAGCTGAAATATCCGCAGCACCTACAAGAAACAAAAAAGAAAAAAAAATATCTATTCATTTTTTTTTCAATTACCAATCAAACTCAGTTTTCAATCTGTAATAACATGATTGCCATGAAGCAACATTTAAATGTTTATAGTGCAAAAATAAACCTTAGGGAATGAAAAATTTTTGAATGCACGTTAATTGATCTAGTTTCTTATTCATGTGTATTTAATTTTTATAAAACAAACAAGAAATAAGAGACATTTGACCAATTTCAAGCTTGAAATGCACACCAATTGATTTAACTTTTTGTCTGGAAATAATTGCTTGAAATAAGCAAAATTATCTGTCAAAAGTAGGATAATTTTCGCTTGTAATTACTAAAAATTAGTAGAAAAAGGGGGTCATGATGGTAGGTGGCATCGCAGCAGGGTTGCCTCACAGCTCCAAGGTCCCAGATGCAATCCTGCATTAGGGTTTGTGCTACACTATGCATGATCCTTATGTGTCCATGTGACTTGTCAGTAGGTGCACTGGCTGCTACACATCCACAGGGACGTTTGCCAGTATTAAATAGTTTCTGACAATACATGAATGTTGAGCTTAATCCTTTTGGTGTATCGTTTTGTATCATAATAATAAGAAATCTTGGATAATTTGTGCTTTATCTTAAGCATTCCCTTCCTGGCCAATAAAAGTTTCAGAACGGACAAATCATTGGCCTACATCAAGCCGAAAACTATGTGGATTGCTGAAATTACTGGAATTGGGTTAAAATCCATCAGAAATGAAAAAATATTTTTTTTTTCTTCTTCATTTCTGAAAGTCATTATGCTAATGACTATGATCTGAGATCACGTAAACGCTTGATAAAGTTGCATCATAAGAACTGACAGTATAAACAGGCATGTTTAATAGTCAAGTTCCACATGTACAGTGTGACTAAAACTCACAGGATTGGGACTAAACGACTGTATGTCCATACGAAAACCACTTGATAGTGACACTAATTGAGAAAACAAAGGCTTCAAAGGCTTGGCTTGTTAGCATAAATATAGGACTTTGGAATAAGAAGGAGCACATAAAGCAGCACATCAGAGCACATAAAGCATCATTCATAGTGGCCCCTGTACAAACCTCTGGAGGTAGTGCAAAGATCTGGGGTTGCTTCAGCTGGTCAGGTCTAGACTCAGCAATCTTTTATCTTACGGCAGTAAAATGAAGTCAGCTGATGGCCTGAAAGTACTGACCATGGTATCACATCAATGTTTTATTTTTCCTTCCCTTATGACACGGACTCAAATTATGTAAGAGTGGTTCTGGGAGCATGAGGAATCGTTTTCTTACATGAACTGGCCACTACATCGAGCGCTATAATCATTAAACAAAAATATTAGTGTGTTTGTGGCCAGGCAGGCGTATACCTGTTTTGGGGTTAATATTTATTAGTTTAACTATTAAGTGAAATGTGATTATTTCAGACATATTTATTGTATTAGCAATTAAATGTGTGTGCTCTGTACCTACAGTCCTTTTCAGCTCCGGTGCTTTCCCCAAAATCTGTGAAAAATGCTGCAAATTGTGCTTAATTTGATCAACTTCGTAAATCGTTACTTTTAGGTGTTGTACCGTCCAGCCATAAACAAAGTACTAAAAATATTATCCTGCAAATTCAAAACACAAAAGTGATTACAAGCCCATTTTGCACATAAAAATGTTTATTGCCTCATCAGCTGCAGTGAATAATACCTGTATGTGCACACACCCTTTATTTCCCAACACTTCCTCTAACCAGTTCCCCTGACCGCTGACCATTTATATTCCTGTCCACAGTGTTGGACAGCGAGTGGATGAATGGGATTTAAACGCGGCCTTGGCCAGCTGTTAGCGGTTAGCCTGAAGGCTGAAGCTATTGTATACCAGATATTCAGCATAACACACACACACCCACACACACACACACACACACACACACAATTCCATACACCAAGAGCAAAAAGCAAAGCTGATTATAATGGTGATGTATATGGTTAACCATCTATTAAAGTACACACCACAAACAGGCCACTAACTGCTCTCCACATTTCATTTAATATTGGAAAGGGTTTTTATGCTGATTTTTGAAGCCTATACAGTTCCTTGGTGCTTTCTGCACAACACATAAACAGCAAGCCTTGTTAGCGGCGTGTAACATGAAGCTAATTAGGACATCCTGATTTGGAGTACAGTGTAGTTGGAGTTTGTGTTTCC
Organism: Clarias macrocephalus; assembly: GCA_011419295.1. NCBI lineage: Eukaryota > Metazoa > Chordata > Actinopteri > Siluriformes > Clariidae > Clarias > Clarias macrocephalus. Next base: position 73,671 of record JAAGKR010001227.1, read on the forward strand.
AGCTCAGACAGGAAGAGAATGAGAATGAAACAGACAGAGTGTTGGCCTAAGAGGCTTCCTATGTTGGCACAGGGATCGTGCTGCCTGGCGCAGGTGGGCACTGAGGGGCCGAATGTCGGTGCCTGGTGCCCCCCAGCCTCCAAAATCCTGGCACAACGAGTCCAGTCTCTCACCCACTGAGCCTGGACAGAGATGGCCGACGGGGACAGGCCCAGTCCTGTAGGACAAGCAGACAGATGGTGTCTCCACTGCTCTGAGGATGGGGACACACTCTCACACACATACACACATCCAGCCTGGCGTTTGGCCCAGGCTTTGCCTATGCTCATGCAATTGCTAACTCTAAAGTCGAAACCTTCAGAGACTTAAGGAAAGCTCCAGCCAGCCAGTCCTCTTCATCCAGTCAATTACCCCCAGCCACGCACCCACACACCCACCCACACACCCACACTCTTTGCTCGCCAGCAACAGGCAACTTCACAGACCAGCGCGCACACTCTTAGCCCACCCATCAGAGCAGCCCGGGACTGGCACTCTGGCACAACAGACTGTAGACACGAGTGTTAAAAGTGAAAAAGAGCGAGAGTTTGTAATGAAACAGATGTGGGAGACCCAGCGGTCCCTTCTTGCGTGTGTGTGTTTGTGTGTGCTGAACTGAGCTGCTGCTCGTGTATGTTACCTGCGGCTGGTGTGCAGATGTCCTGGGCTGATCCTCTCTACACGCCTGCAGCCACAAAGCAGGACAGGGACAATCACGCACACACACACATGTAATTTCTTTGGGGTAAATTCATCGACTGCTAATCATGTTTGAACCATACCTGCAGCATACATAAGTGTGACTCCAAAAACAGGTTGTTTTTAAAGAATAAAACACGGTATTTTTTCCTGTACTGATGAAACATTAAATAAAACTCTAGAGCAGTTTCGGTAGGACATTTTCTCAAGTATCTTCTTATTAGAGTCAGTAAAAACATATAGCCACATATAGTGAGCATTTACTGACAGCGTAACTCTTGCCCTTATTTATAAATAAATGTAAATAATAATCATAATCCAACCTAATTAAAATCACCAGACTGTCCTTTGATCAAATCTGAGGATCTTTTCATCCTTTTGAAAAAACTCTCCCTAGAGAACACAGATATCACATGTCCTAGTATAACAGGGACTTTTCAGAAAGAACTAAATACATAACCACACACACACACACACACACACACACACACACACACACACACACACACACACACACACACACACACACACACACACACACACACACACGTGACCTACTGTTCATGTGATGACATGTCAGTGACACAATTATTCATGCAACTACAGTAATTAATGCTTTAATCACACAATCATGAACATTCTTTTCCCCAAACAAATAAAATAAAATAAAAACAAATAAAACTTATTAAATGTATCATACATTTACAGAGAGCAAACTAAACAGTAGGTGAGTGCATGTGAGCAATAAAGTAATCCATAATACAGATCAGTTCTCTCTTGTGTGGATCTCTTCCATAAGCATGTTGACCTGCACATGACATGTCTTTCTCTCTCTCGCTCATTTTCTTGCACACACACGCACGCACGCACGCACGCACACACAAACGCACACACGCACCATATCTGAACTCAGGAAAGGTTGGAGGCAGGAGATAAAGAAAGCAGACTGAGGCATAGCCACTCGCTTAAAACAACATGACAGGTGTAAGTTTCAGAAACTTAAATGTCCGGATTAGCCACTAGTGGTTCTCTTCGTATGCATTCCTTATGGGAATTGATTCCATTTGAAATGCAAGGCCAAAGGCAAGATTACAGAGGCAGAGCCCCGTGGCGAGGTGTATGCTGCAACTAAACGCCCGGATTTAAATAATTGTACAGGCTTAGTACCCAAATCAGCACAGAACAGAACGAACGGATTATTGCGAGCAACTTTGTACATTTCTGACTGCTTCGCTCACTGAAATACCTTTTTGGCCTGGAAGTGTGTGTGTGCGTGCGTGTGCATGTGCCGATATATGTGTGTGTGTGTGTGCATGTGCCGATATATGTGTGTGTGTGTGTGTGTGTGTGTGTGTGTGTGTGTGTGTGTGTGTGTGTGTGTGTGTGTGTGTGTGTGTGTGTGTGTGTGATTTGAAAGACAAAAACGTGCTTTATTTCAGAAAGTAGAAGAAAGTAATGAGAGCAAGAGTGAGAGAAGTGAGAAAGGAGAGCAATGGAGGAATGTATGTTCAGCGTGTGTGTGTGTGTGTGTGTGTGTTAATCTAATGTGTGTGCATGTGGGGAAGGATCTAAAGGTGTTAAAAGGAGGTGAGGAGAGGAGAGAAAAGGAATAGCTAATGAGAAGAGGGATAAGGAGCAGGTCCTGACTGATTCGTCAGATCGCTGAAGAGCCCAGTTCAACAGATTCAGGTTGAATAAAGCACAGCTCAGGGAAAGCGTGTTTAGCATGAAAGGCCAGCCTCACCCTCAGGAGACACGGAGACTGGGACTGAAACACTCTCATATATCCTGCCGAATCTTCACTCCCTCACCTACAAACCTCCAAGCAGGGACGCCCTCGTCGACGTCATGTTTATTTCATGCGGCCAATCGCTGTAATCTGATCATTACCCTTCTGCTCCACCCGAGCGGGGCTCCAGTCGGCCCGAGCCAAAGTGGCTCTACGCAACCGCGCTTTAATCATCGCCTTTTCTAGCTCGTCCTGTATACAAAGCACGTCTGAGCAGGGCTTCTCACACATGTCGGTGAAGTGGTGAGGAAAAGCACTGGGGTTGAGGTGAGTCTAATTGCATTGATGTGGACTAAAGTTCGTTTGCTTGGCCACTCGTTTTTGTTGTCTCCGCATTAGCATACAAGGTGATAATTACAAGAAGCATTAATATTAAAGCTACAGTTGGGAACTGATGAAACGACACTGCAACCTTCCAACAAGCTCGAAGCTTACTAACACAGAGAACAAACAATTAGTCATTAAGTCCTTTCTTTTACTGTATATGTCTAATGACAACTTTAAAGTCTGTAAACATTCAGGAACGTCTAACTTCATCTACTAGACCTGTATACAGTACCGGTCAAAAGTTTGAACACACCTTCTAATTCCATTGTTTTTTCTGATTTTTATTTCTTTCTACATGGTAAAAGCAATGCTGAAGGCATTACAATTATGCAATCATTCTCTTTTTTAGTTTGCCTTTGTAAAACCTTCATTTCGACTCTGATCTGAGATGCTGTTAATTGGTGATTTTTGAGGCTGGTAACTCTACATGACCCTAAGTTCAGAGGTAAGTTTTGGTCGTGCTTTCCTGCAAAGGTCTTCATGAGAGCCAGTTTAATCATGGCGCTTGGTGGGTTTTGCTAATTCACTTGCCATCACTGTTCTTGCAATAATTATTCCAGAACAGATGACCTTCATGTCTTAAAATAACTACTGACTCTTGTTGTTTTTACTTAATTTCCTAATGCCATTTGTGTAATTTCATAGTTTTTTTTTTTTTGTTTTGTTTTGTTTTTAAATCCAGTATTGTTCTAGAATGAAGCAAATAAATCTGAACTCGTGTCCAAACTTTTGACTGGTACTGCATATAAATAGAATACGAAACCAAGCATTTCTGCCAGCACCTGTATTCTATGGGAATTTGTGGGTTCAACTGGGTCATCAACACTTCAAAGACACTGAATGAGCAATGTAGTGAATATTTTATTTACTCCAAGTTTTGCAGAAAAGGTTAAGTGGCTCTGCAGCAGTACGTTCAATCTGAAATGCCTGAGTAAATGTGTGAAGTGGACAAAAGTAAGTATCACAAAAACCTGGGCCAGATTGAAACTTTTTTCACTAGGATCACACAAAGACAGTCAACAACTGCATGTTTCTTCATATAGTATATTCATAAAAAAGTAGTATTTAACTATTCAAAATAAGCAGCATGGTGGCTTAGTGGTTAGCACTGTTTCCTCGTACTTTTAGAATTAGGGATTCAAATCTATATGCTTCTGAATGCTTGGAGTTGTTATTTTGCATCCTTTTTTAGGTTCCCTCTGGGTACTCCAGTTTCCTCCCATAGTCCAAAGACATGCAGATTAGGCTAATTGGTGTTCTCAATTTGCCCATAGTGTGTGAGCCCTGCGATGGATTGGCACCCTGACCAGGGTGTACCCAGCCTTGTGCCCTAAGTCTCCTGGAATAGGCTGCAGGACCTCGGCAACACTGTATACAGGATAACGAGGTATAGACGATGAGTGACAGTGAGTGAGTCCAAACATATGCACAGTAAATGATTGGCATTTCCAAACTATCTTTAGTGCAAGTTTGGGTGTGTTAGTATGTGCTTGTGCCCTGCCATGGGTTGGGAGCAGGAAATCGCAGGGTGTACTGCACATTGTGCCCTGAGTTCCCTGGGATATGCTCCAGGCCTCAGAGATCCTACACAGGCTAAACGGTACAGATAATAAATGGATGGATGGATGGATTCCAAAATATCCATTTACAGTCATCAGGACTTATGGTTGCCAGCAGAACTGGAATAGAAATCATCAAAACCATAAGAATATCAGCACAAATTATAAATGGAAACTAACACCCTTGTGAATTACTCACAAATTCACACCTAATGTTTAGACTCATGTGATATTTCTTAAGAAAGTGATATACATGATAATATATGATTATAATAAACTTAATTGATCTTCATTTGAATGCTTTAAATGTAAAATTTCAGGTTATAATATAGTCAAATGTACTTTCCCTGTGACTCAGGTGCTAATAAGCACTCTAAAAAAAAAACCCCAAAAACCCCTGATGTTTTCAATCCTCCTTCTTATACTCCACATGTACATATATTAGCAGGCTACAAAAAAAGGCTTTAAAAAAAATAAAAACTGGGGTAGGACAATAATATCTCTAAGGCCATGTAGCCGAGTATTTTTAAAACTGAGATTTTTCTCAGCTGTTTTCGCTTTTCGTCCACACGCAAAACACAGTTTTGGTCATTGAAAATGGAGCTTTTGGAAAACTCCGTCCAAAGTGAAGATTTTCCAGAACTCCGTTTTCAGTGGTGTTGTGTGGACAGGGGAAACTGAGATTTTGATGTCACCTTGTGCCAATTATGTCATTGTCTGTGTGCTAGGTCGTGTGGACAGAAATTATTTTAAAAAAAAGAAGTTTTTAAAAATACCCGGCTACGTGTGGACATGGCCTAAATCACCCATAAAGGGAAATCAGTAAAGTAGCGTTGATCACTGGACAATTTTGACGTTTTAAACCCTTTATCTATACCACTTGAGGTTGCGAGTGGCCAGCAGTCTATCCCAGGAAACTCAGGGCACAAGGCACGTATCACTTACACAAAAGCACGCAACCAGTCCTATACTATGGGCAATTTTGAAACATTAATCAGCCTATGTCACATGTCTTCGGATTGTGGAAGGAAATCTGAGTACCTGGATGAAACCCAACATTCACAGAGAGAACAAAGACGCAGACCAGAGGCAAAATTAGAACGACCCACCCTGGAGCTGTGTGGCAACAGTGCTAACCACTAATCTATGGTGCTGCCTCAATTTTAAATCTCAGAACACAAGTCTAGCTCTGAATAAATAAAATCTATTTTGTCAGTCTTTTTTTTTATAATGCACCAGACCTGAATCATCAGATAGATATCAAGGGCTTTATGAGTTGGTTTGGGTGTGTTACAGAAGGGTGAGCACTAAAATGTAGAGAACATCGACCTTCAGGACTGGACTTGAAAAGCATTTATTTAAAAAGCATGCAGTCAAAGTTACCATGGACAATAGGATGCAATTGTTTAAAAGAAATAAAATGAAATAAAAAGTGGGTAGACCGTAGTTTTTTGTTTAGTCCGGTGACACAAATGCAAAAAGACAGAAGCTCATGCATGTAAAGTATAACAATACATGACAGACTATGCAGTATACAAAATGAATCCAGCCGGTGGGGTGTGATGACGTACAATGGAGATCCTGGATAGACCTAACTATGGAAACAGTAAAGCTACAGAAACGAGCACATTAATATAATTCTATCATTCACATTGTAGCCAGAACTACTGTCCAAGCTGTCTGTAGTAAAAACGGTGCACAAATGCCCTTTATCTGCATTTACCTTCCAACACGTCCCTCCTTAAGGTATTCATTTAAACAAAGAAAATGGTTCAGACTCACAACAGGGTGCTTTGAAAATAAAAAAAATAAGAATAAGGCCATTCTGAGGCCTGGCAGTTTCAGTGCAAGAACCGATAAACCAAAAGAATGCAGGCAGAATAAAGGGGAAAAATGACACAGAGACACAGACCAAAGCAATAAGGAAGAACATTTCAGACATGTTGATGATCAAATTCCAGACAGACTGGATGACATCAGAGACTAACTACAGCATATTCAACGAAGAGTCACCACTTTGTGAGCCAGTGTGACCAACAACTGATGAGAACATGGACATGGAGGGTATTATGTTACAAGACAGCATATAAACACACATTAAAGAAAAAAAAAAAGTTGAGGTAGCATAGCTGGGTATTTATGTGCATGGCTACAAACCATACTCTCTGTTGTTTTGACAATTTGTCTCTAAAGTGACAACTCACAAGGTGACTAGAGTCCTTCAGACATGGCACAGAAAAAGTAAAGGGACTATTCATCTGACGGATAGGCTTCAGCTGTGTGTCAATCACTTTCTAACACTTGAGCCATCCTGTTTTTAACCATCCTTTCTCAAAGAGGACAGAAACATGGGCGACAAAAGATGGGCATCGGCATCTTAATTCTCCTTGCTCGTCCTCCCCCTCTGCTCGAGCCCTCTCGTTAAGAAATGATGCTGATTAAATCTTCATGAAGCTGTGGCAGTGGGCTTGGCCATATTTGAGGCTTTTCTAAATGTGTAAATAATTTAATCCTTTGGATAAGTCAAGTGGATTTATCCAGAAGCTGGGCATAATACCCATGCAGGAGTGGCGCATCATGGGAAAGGTGTGACATGACTGGTCTTGTTGGATTAAACCTTTCTACCTTCACTTCTAGATCACACCAGACACTATCAAATAGACTTCTCTGACGCATGAAATATTAACGTCATTGTTTCATTTACTATTTGCAAAGTGTGGAATTGAATTCGAGTCCAAAGGGCCCCAAACTGACACCGGGCCACAGCTCAAACACTTTGCAGTGTGTGAACATTTACATCACACCATACACACACACCATGAGGTCATTGTTGCAGATTGAGCTCAATGCAAAACTGCTTCACACACACACACACACACACACACACACACACACACACACACACACACACACACACACACACACACACACACACACACACACACACACACACACACACACACACACACACACTACACACACACACACACACACAACCCTCCTACCCAGAGTGGCCAAATGAGAGATATGCGAAAAAGGCAGAGAGAGAAAGAGACAGATTAAAGAAGAAGGACACAAAAAAAAGAGAGCCCTGGCGGAACGCTGGTTAGATTAATGTCACCTCTCCCCATCAGTTGGTGATACATCTATTTCTTTTCTGCTTTTCAGCAATCACCAGTTACATTTAAATATATCAAGTCATCTGAAAGTGACAAGTCATAGTGGAGCGATAATGACTTGGGCTGAAGCAGCTCTGCAGGCCAGCTGGGCAGCGTTTGGGAATAGGGATAGTAATACAAGCAGATAAAAGATTCCACTCTCTATTTAAAAGTAGGAGGGCGCAGGCTCCCCCCTGGAGCTAGCAGCAGCTGAAGATTGCGATGGCAGGACCCCAATCTCATCCTTCTGCCAGGCCTGTTGGAGCAGCCAGTCCCGGCTGAAATACCTGGCCTTCCTGCACCTCCTGGGCCTCCTGTGCCACGTCACCCCTAATCAAATAAATAACTCAAATGAAGAGACGTGTGAATTACTTTTTGGTACAGTCCTGTTCTTCGGTGGGACTGATGGTGAATCTCAGTTGGGGGGCCTGGCAGGGAGTCGGGGTGTTTTTTTGTGTGTGCTGTTAACACAGGTATAAAATAATGTGTGTGTGAGAGACATTGCCCAACACAGGCATGTCTAGGCATACCTCTTACACACAGAGAGAGAAACACAAACAGACATACATGTATGACGCTGACCGAGTCACATCCAGTTTATACAAGGTGTACACTTCATATATATTTCCTGGCCAGTGTGTGATCCAGAATTTAGATATCTATCCATTCTAGGCTTGACTAGTCAGTGGATTATTGTCATCTATTGAGTTTTTTCATCTTGGTTCATTTCGTAATGAATTGGAAAAGAAAAACAGAGGATAAAAACTGGCCAAGCAATAGCTGTTCAAAATCCAGAGACAAATGTTTTCATAGAAAAAGCCTTCAGTACATTGTGTAGTGATCTGAGGAATTCTTTGACAACATCAGCCAAACCATACAGAGCTGCAATTCCTCTCATATTGCACTTGTCTTAAGAAGCTGGCACAGAAGTGACTGCTCTGTTAGAAAGCACTTACAAAAAAGGGGGGGTGAGGGGGGGGATCTCCGGATTCAAAGAAGAAACAAAAGAGCCTATTAATGCAAGGAAAAAATATGAATGTATTTCACTCATTTGCTGACCTGAAACCAGGTTACATGGCTATTTCTATCCCAGGGCAGGACTTTTCTTCAGTGTCAACCCACACAGCTACTGGCTCATGAACAAAGGCAGCGCTGACAGTGCCTTGGAGACACAAGATTGTGCTTATTAGTTCAAAGGACACCTCTTGACTAAAAAAAGGAAATATGTGTACTTGACAGGGTTTCGGCACTTGCACAACAAACAACAAGCGCAATATGCTAACACCACAGCCATGATTAGATTTCCTGCGTATTTGCGTGTTTTAGATTGAGGTAGAACCAGAAGTAGTGTGTTTTAGAGTTTATGATCTTGTTCTGACCTTCTGATTCATCCATAATGCATCATCAGTATAAACCTTTATGAAAGTTTAATAAAGAAAGAAAAAGATTCCCCCCCCCCCTTTTCTTGTGCTGTAGCATTGTATGTGTAATCTTCATATAATCAGAGGGATTGCATTTGGATGAAATGGAGGGATACAGGACCTTCTCTGTCTCTCTCTCCAAACACTGCTGTGAGCTCCCCAAAACAAGTCTCTCTCTCTCTCTCTGATATGAGCTTCCAAACTTGCCTGATAGTCCAGAGTCAGCTGCCAATGAATACAGATGCTCCCACCTTTATATGCCACATAGATCTGGGTTTTGACACACAGGTGGAGAGGTCTGCCTCCAACTCCTGCATTATAATTCAATATGATAATGAACAACACCGATCCTTAAGTATAAGACCGTGAACTGGTCACAGGATCAAACAGAAAAGCCAATGCAGCCCAAATCGCCTAAAAAAGTCGATATTGGCTTCACTGTTTGTGTGCACATGGGCACATGGTGATTGTCGAACACCGTATGAACGCTACACAGCTTTACTGCATCATTTATGTTTCATTCCAAACATACCTGAAGCCTTTGGATAGTTACAAAGTAAATTTCTTTGGATCTCAGCATGGTGTCTAGCTTTTGAGAATCTTTTGGTCTACTTCACTTTGTCAGGCAGGGCCTATTTAAGTATTTCTGATTGCAAACAGGTGTGGCAGTAATCAGGCCTGAGTGTGACTAGAGAAATTGAACTTGGGTGTGATGAACCTCCATTAGTGTGTGTGTGTGTGTGTGTGTGTGTGTGTGTGTGTGTGTGTGTGTGTAGCGCCGCAGAAAGATGGAAACCTAATCACAAAACTCGTAGTAAATCATGATGAACCATACTTAATGTAATTAGTTACTTTAAAAAGTAACGTCCCCCAACACTGGAAATCAGTAAGGAGGCAAACACTTTTTCACACCACTGTACGTATACAGTGTGGGGTATATATATATATATATATATATATATATATATATATATATATATATATATATAAGAGAGAGAGAGAGAGAGAGAGAGAGAGAGAGAGAGAGAGAGACACGTTTCTTTTAAACTCTTCCCAAGAAGCGCAAGAAGCATTCCTGATGAAGCATCATCCAGGCTTATACAATGTCATGACAAGACATCACTACATCTTTTCAAGGCTACTGGTACCCTCTTCACAGAAAATCCACCCACAACAAAAAGCAACAACAGTGTTTATACTTACATTTATTTTGTAAAGCAAAAGCAGCTTATAGGTGAAGCAGGATATAATCCAAATATAGTAGTGTTAAAGGAGCCACCAGTGATACGAGTGCCACAATACAAGCAATACAAACATGTAGAATGGCTGACAGCGTGACATGAGCAGATGACTGTTTACACGTATCCAATTATGCGATATTCATATGATGTTAGTTGTCCTGTTTATATTGACAGGAAAAAAATGCTTTGAAGAGTAGACGTTGTACAACTGCTGTGTCAGACAGTGACTGAGTATAAGGCTAGGTTCAGGAAAGTGGAGACAGTATGACCCAGAGATATCATAGTGTGTTTCACACCAACTCAGACCGTGGCTTAACACTTAGCTTCCAGCATGACGCCTTCCCCTTGGAAAACTTCACACACAGCAATCGATGAATGTGTGCACGTTTTACAGGGGAAAAAAGTGAGAGAGAGGAATGAGAGGGACCACTCGTTTGTAGACACACACACACACACACACACACACACACACACACACACACACACACACACACACACACACACACACACACACACACACACACAAACACACAACACACACACACACACACACACACACACACACTACCCAGAAAAACCCAGAGTTACAAACAGTGCAAGGATCAGCAGTTAATCACTGTCACACTAAAACAACATGCAAAGCCTTCACTGCAATATTTTAGATTCTGTAAAATAGAGATGAGAACAAGATATATGCTCAAAACAAAGCTTGAGGTTAAAACCCAGAAGCTGAAAAGAATTAATAAAATATAAAACCCTGCTATGGGTTTAGAGATGGCTACGGCCTCTTCTTTCCTCTCTCACACTCTTCCTTTCAGCCCTGGCTGTCACTGCCCCCCTGAAAGGCTAAACCTTCAAAGACTTAGTTCAAACAGGCTGAGCTCTGGAGGTCTTAGTGGCAGAAGACTTCCCTCTGTGGCCCTGGACTCCGAAAGATGATGGCTTCTGGAGAGATGATATCTTAAGTCCACGAAGTTGCAGATGTCCAGGACTGAGAGGGGACCTAGATTTCGTCTAGAATGCAGAATGTAAATTGTTCCGAGTTCTGAGGTGAAGGGGTGACTGCAGTCCACATGAGCGAGGATCTCCGGAGGCCTCTGACAGTAGGGGCTACTGCTGAATTTATTGGCTTCCTCAATCATTCTGCTGCCAAGGCTATATAACAGACGTAACCAGTTGACTTTGGCCAGCGAAGCCTGAGATTCATGGCACGGCTGAGAGCCGAAGATGCACTCCCTGCCACTTTGACCAGAGACATGAACAAATAAATCAAAACCATCCTTTTTTTTTTTTAAATTAACCTCAAAGTGGCATATACAGTACCGACACAGGGGCATAATGAAGAAGATCTCAGGTTACAGAGTTTTCAGCAACACCTACACTGTAGGGTTTTTTTCTTTTTCCATTAAAGGAGCTAATTATCTGATGACTTGTTTGAACTGCATGAAATTGCTACCACTTCTTTTTGAAAAGCACTGTTTTAGTACACTAAATGAAATTACCATTTCTTGAAATCAATACCACTCTGAATATGATACAGAGAGCATTTCCAAGTACAAAGTTTAAAAATATTTCTGCTAAGAAGACCCCAAACATTGCCGAGGCCGTAAGGAAGGACTTTCACAGAACTTCATCATACAATTAGAGCTGCAACTAAAATTCATTAATAGGCAGGGAACATTAACACCGATTTTTACACTTTATGCTGAATAAAATGTGTTTACATACACCATCTGGCATGTACTGTACATAGCATGTCTCTACAGTATATAGCATCTCACTCCAGTTAACTGTAGAACTATAATTTATTATTATTATTATTTTAAAGAGTGAAGGGGGCTCGGACTGTTATAGGCTACATTTGGGCTCAGCTACATGCATACTAATAACATCATTACAGCTCTGTGCTTCTGGATAGCATGTTTACTTTGTTATGGTTTCCATCACCTTCCCCCCACACTCCACTGAATCACTAATGTCCACCTCTTTTTCTCCTTGCTTCACTCAGTCAGTCCCCCACCCCTTTTTTGAATGTGCACACTAAAGCTTGCCTCTCAACAGAGGCAAGGTCAATAATGTTGCCTTAAAAAAAATTGCAGTCCTTTTATTTTACAACTGAATATTACAGTAAGTATCTTAAATCAGAGACTGTATAAGTCCTGTTTTGTACTTGCCCCTTCTAATGAATTAAAAAAAATCAAACTATTAAACATTTCAAAAAAGTTTAAACTGGGTATTAGCATTTATTATGTCAATATGGTAAATTTTCCCATACAATTTAGTTAAATCAGAAAAGACACAAAGCATCATGGTCACACCATTACTGTGCATGTTCTTTCAGGAATTCACTCAGGTTTTCCATTTTGAATGATATTTTTGTTTAGTAGTACTGTATATTCTGTGTTTTAGTTTGTCTGGCTTTTGGCTTTAAAAGGCTTTACAACAATAATGATAATAATAATTATTATAATGTAAATACATTTACATTTTCATTTATGGCATTTGGCAGACTTCCTAATTCAGATCAACTTACAGCCTCCTTTTGAAGTCAGCATCAATAAATACATTCTGATATTGGTTCAGTAGGTCAAAGACTCAGAATCTAATAGGTCTAAACTCTCTATTGGGAATTTAGTTTCTTATTTGTGAGAAGTGCTAATTTAAGTACTTCTGGAGGAGGTAGATCTTCAGACGTTGTCAAGGGGAAAATCTACAGTAGGAGAGGTTTATTCCACAACCTACCATGCCAGAGCAGAGAAGAGTCAGGATATATGCCTTCCTTTTACCTAGTTTTATTACATCAAGATATTTACTTTATAAATCTCGGGTATTTATGGCAAATCATGATAAGAGAACTATACAGGTAATCATCAGTGAATAAGAATAATAATAATAAAAGAAGAAGAATATACCATCCATTATTATTATTATTATTATTATTATTATTATTATTATTATTATTATTATTATTATGATTATTATGTTGGTCAAATTTGTGAAACAACCATAGTACATTAGGAATAGAGATAATGTTAACCTGATTTTATTTTTATAATTAGTATAATTAATATAATGAGTAAAGGAAAAGCAAACTCTATGAAAATACAAACACCGATAGTGACATTAAGCATATTATTAATATTTAATTTTTAATAATAATAATAAAATACACCAAAAACCATCAACAATTATTTTTTCAGTTGACCATGATTCTTTATGATTTACTCTTTCCATCATAATTAATTATGACCTGTTTAACAGGTGACCACTGACTAATTCAATGCATTTAATGGCATTATAATGGGATTTATGGTTGTCCTTCAGGAATTTAGTGGTCTCTGGTGGTCACGTTGTGGTAATAATCTGTGGTTTGGTGACTGATCCAACAAGAGGTGCTAATAAACAGTTTAAATTTCATTAAGATCCATCACAAATAAGGACACAGTAACTAAAACAAAAAAGAGTCAAGAGTGTGAGCTCAGGCTTACTCCTATTTATGACTTTACATCAGTGAAAATGTAGTCATCTCTTCCATTGATCATGCCAGATAATCCTGTCTGTGATTGGACACTCTGAGAAACAAATCAACAGCTGCATCATCTTGAAAATGTGTCCATGAGGAATAAGAAAAAAATTAAGGTGTTTTTGTTTGTTTTTGTTTGTCTGTCTGTCTGTCTGTCTGTCTGTCTGTCTGTCTGTCTGTCTGTTTGTTTGTTTGTTTGTTTGTTCATTGTTGTGGGCATTTTATGCATTTCATATGCATGTATATAAAATGCCTGCACTTCTGTTCAGTGCATCCTAGTCCTCAGAGAAATGCACAAAAACATTAGTTAGCTTGAAGATTTAACTGAAAAATAGGAGAATTAATGAAACTTTTAAGAAACACTGAACATGCAGATTAGGGGATTGCTGCACTAAGGTTTTGAAATACCATTTCTTTCAGACAGACATGAAAGTGTACTCAGTGTATTCAAACGGCAGAATATAAACACCACTGAGCATCTCCGCCGAGTTGCCCAGGTCACGTGAGCCCCGGTGTCTGAGATGAATGTTTTTGTGATGATACTGATGCCGTGGCAAATAAAGTCTGCCGTGTAGTCCTTCAGAGAGTGTGTGTATGTGTGCGTGGAAGTGTATTTGATCTTAATCATGATATATTCTCCATCAGCACTGTCACGATCCATCACTTAGCCATGGCCGCCCAGCCAAGGTGTGGCTTATTACACCACCCTGAAGCTCATGAATAATAAACAGGGGTGAAAAGGCATCCAGACTGTGGCCCGCTGAAGCAATATCCCCACGGCAACATCCCCTGCCCCCCCGCCCGCGCCCCCTCCCGCCATATTCACAGTTTGCCAGCTCGTCGTCTATTTGTATCGTATTATGAGAAACATGAAACAGAAAAGAAGAGAAAAGAAATCAAATAAAACGTACTGTGCTCCAATTGATCTCAAATCATTTTGTAAAGCAGGTGTGTGTGTGTGTGTGTGTGTGTGTGCGCGTGTGTGTGCGCGTGTGTGTGTGTGTGGTGTGTATGTGTGCATCTGTGTGTGTGTGTGTGTGTGTGAATGTGTGGTGTGTGTGTGCGCGCGCTGTGTGAGAGAGAGAGAGAGAGAGAGAGAGAGAGGGAGAGAGATAGAGAAATAAATAGGTAACGTGACTGAGCGTGCTTAACTGATGCCACACATTTCTTTGCTATGCATGCCTCCGATTACAGGAAGAATTTAAGGGTCAAGATGTTATATTACTTTAAAATCAGCAACGTGAGACTCTTTCCCTTTTTATTTGTAATCCGTTTAACTTCGGTATTCACTGAAATATTAACAGGGAGGACTCTCTTTGTCCTCGAGCATTCCTTCACAACCTTCCTCCTGTTTAAGATCAGTGAGCCTGCGCTGGCCCTGTGCCCGTACACACATTTGTGTCTGTCTTTTGAGTGTTTTCAGAGGCCCATTAAACAGCACCTTGGCAGGACCAGGAACACTCACCTCACTCCCGAGGATGTGCAGAGAGAGAGAGAGAGAGAGAAGGTTATCGTATTCCCTTATCTGCACCAGACAACTACATACATACACATGGAAAGCTGAAGGTAGCCATCCATGTGAAGGAAACCATGCATTGTACACACAAACTCGAGATACTGGAACTTGTAAACATGCCACTGTTTTGCGGGGGATTTGGCTGGGACCAGGGCACAGGGGTGCTTGGCTTAAATTTGGGTATGCAACAACTGTGCCTTCTGCTGGCCAGTGGGAGAACATCATTGCAAACCCTCATGCGTTCGTGCGTAACTCCACACCCAGTATCAGGTGCAGAGCAACACACTGCTAAACGCTGAAATATTTAGCATGCTATTAGTCAACAACAACGTTTGGGGTTAGTGACAGCGGAGACTTTAATCTGAAGGTAATTAAATGACGTAGTAAAAAAAAAAAAAAAAAAAAGATTCAGATCCGTTCTGTTAGGCATGTACTAAATACCTTCTTGTCCTGTTTTGCAATATAATAATAATTACAGCAGTGCATGAGAATATTCCAGAGGAAACAAGCTGTCTTTCCTTTTCCTATTCTGTGAGCTGGACTTAATGGGTGTCAGAGAAGAAATAATACTAATTAGCATAAAAAGGAGGCTGATAGGTAAATATGGAAGACTGGTGCTCCAAGTAGCAGCCATTTCATCAGAC
Organism: Clarias macrocephalus; assembly: GCA_011419295.1. Classification (NCBI taxonomy): domain Eukaryota; kingdom Metazoa; phylum Chordata; class Actinopteri; order Siluriformes; family Clariidae; genus Clarias; species Clarias macrocephalus. The sequence goes on from JAAGKR010001227.1 coordinate 89,587, forward strand.
AATACTGAGACATGTCAGAGTTAATTATCCCATTCTCTCACACCTGCAAGCATCAGGCGGGAAGAAAGTGAGGGAGAGGTGTGTGTATGTTTGTGTGTGTGTATGTGTGCGTGTGTGCATGTGTGTGAACGAGACAGAGAGAGAGAAAGAGAGATGGCTATGCTGAAAGGGGACTTGATATTTTGACTTGTGAGCTTGATGACTGCCTCCCTCTGCCACCTGTGAAGGTCTCTGCTCCATCAAAGCACATTAGAGATATTAGGCCCGTTCTTACTTATGAAGCAGATGAAAAGCTGTGGGGCCTCTGGCTTCTCAAGCTGTGACTGGAATAGCTTTGCAATTTGCCAGCTATTTTCTTAATGAATATAAAATGGCTTCCATTAAAAGTAAAACAGATTATTTTGGGCTTTACAGGGCGCATGGCTCACTTGACGGTCTTGGAGGGCTACTATGATCTTTCATTAAAACCTCACAGCAGGATCCCCTTCATGGCCAGACGGGCCTCAGTCCACAAAGACGCTGTGTTTAAAAGTCATTTTCATAAATCTACACAGATTCCTCAAATTTGGTTAAGACAGAGGTTTCGTGAGTGCTGCCTGGTGGCCGGTCGTACCGGTTAGGCAGAGGAGATAGGAGCAGAGCCATCAGCATCACCCCCACCATGGCACCGTGCCATATGAGCTTCTGCCTAATCTGTGTTTGTTAATGACAAGCATGTGCTAATTACTGTCCAAGAAGTGGGTTCAAAAAAAAGACCAGGGGAACTGATATCTATATTTGAGAGTGATCCTTAATAATTCAGAGCATTTCATTACTCATTCTGATCTAAATCAAAGTTAATTAAAAAATTCTCAGATATAAATTGTAGACAGTGTTCGAAACAGGTTGGGGTCAGGATTTTGGTTAGATGTGAAAATGAGGAATCATATGCTGGTTGTTCTGAGCAGAATGCTAAGGAAGCTGTGGACAACTTTCCCTTTTCTTGTTTTCTGCAGTAAATTAACAAAGATATTGATGAGGCAGTAAGAAGCGGTGTAGGTTGTGATCTGGGTCAGCCTTAAGGCTTTTCAGGCAAACATGATTTTCCCTACCCTTTCATCCTCTGAATGCCACCACTTACAGCAGATCACTCTCTTGGACACTTCTGATGTTTCTCTACAAACAGAAAATATAAGTAACATACTAAATATTTAGAGCAAGTAAAAATATGAAATATGTATACTGTATATAAACCATAAAGAGTGTACACAGCCATCAGAATGCATATATGATATATAATGATGCGTAAAAAGCTGGACATACAGAGAGAGGGTAAAAATGCTCAACTGGAGTCCGGTGTCATGACCTGAGCAAACACACGCCCACACGTTCAACACCGCGGCCTGAGATCCAAAAGGAAATTAGTGGGCACTTATATTCAGCCATGGTGAGTGTTTCTGCTGGGATTCAAGCCAAAAATAAAATCCAAGCAGCAGCACATGAGAGGGATGTTTGTGGCTGCAAATAACAGCAATGGTTCCTTCTCTGCATTTCGTGCAGTTTAAGCTTATTTAAGCTTGGTTTACATATTATACTGCTAGGTGTTACTTCAATGTCACACATAAAAATGCATACTGTCATTGTGACAGTTGGCTTCTTAACAAGTGCTACAGACACACACAGACACACAGACACACACACACACACACACACACACACACACACACACACACACACACACACACACACACACAAGCAAGACTTTCAACTAAAGCATCTAACACCTAGGTAGGAATAATTAAATCCGTATTATTATTATTATTATTATTATTATTATTATTATTATTATTATTATTAATAATAATAATAATAATAATAATAATAATAATAATAATAATAATAATAATAATAATAATCCCAGATTACAGCAATGTGACAAACAATATAAAAAAATGGGGATTGGTGCAGGCAAAAAAAAAAAAAAAAAGTCTCCAGTTTAAATCCCACCCCATTTGAAATGCACTGTTGTTCCCCTGCCTCAGTCATGGTGTGTATGAAGCAGGCAGCACTGTTTGCGATGCACACAGCACACCGTTCCAGGCCTGGCACAGGATGCCATGAGGCTCGGGGGCTGCCCTCAATGTTCCCGGCATCTCTGCCGACCACACTGTTTAGCGCCCACCGCCCAGTAGTAATTCCATGTTTATCAACTCTTTATTATGGGCGCATCATCATTTACAATGGTACCATCTGCTCATTACCTTCCCTGAGTATGGGGCAAATTGCTTTCACAGGGAGTTAACCAGGAGAGGGAAATTGTCAGCAATAGAGAGAGAATCAAGAAACCTGCTCTTGCCTATTTGTAGAGGCTGTTAGCCACACAAGAGAATCCGGAAAAAAAAGAACGTTTCGTTTTAAGGAGATCAAATAATTAGCCAACTCTGGTTGTGTGAAGAGAACCAACGAGATTGGTAAATTAAAACGAGGGGCCTTGGTCGAAATCAAATACATTTCCAAGCGTTTTATGGGTACCTGCAGCTGTGTAGCAAAAACAAATATCGCATATGACCACATGACTCTAATTTATCTGCTTCGCTCCTAAATTAACAGCCTGGGCCAGGCAATGGGAAAAACAGTAGGAAGCAGAAAATAGGAGAATTCCTATCTCCGCTCTCACATTTATTTCATTAACTCCTCTAACAACATGGGATAAAGAGAAGCGTGCTCACTCACAAAAAAGCACCCATCAGGGAAAAAAATAACAAAAAAACAAAAAACAACAGCGGGAAAAAAAAAAAACAACAACTAATGCCTAACACCTAAACCTTTACTCAATATGGAGAATTAGACCGTTTCTCTTTCCCAACTGTGAATACCAATACTGCAGGCAGCACCATTTTCTCCCACGTACATGGCGGAAGAGAAGAGGGGGAAGCATGACCATCTGTTTCATCTCGCTCTAGAAATGATGTACAGAAAAACCGTAACAATGATTAGAAATACTAAAGAAAGTAAAGCTGCAAAACATAAACTGAAAAACCGCATTAGTAACTGACACTAATAAAAATTTAAAAAAATTAAAAAGTGAAAGGATCACAGGTGGATTGCAGGCACCCTCATATGGTAATTGGGATTGTTATTGCTCCCTGTTTTATTACATTGAAAAAATGCACATCTTTGTCTACCATCGACCGAAGAAACATTGCACATGTACTGTACATTTCTAACAAAAATGATTTTTATACAATAAATAAGAAAGTTTGATTTTAAGCAAAAATCTGTGTGTGTCAATCAGCACCAGAACCTCAAAATTCAGAGGATAGTCCACATTGGACCAAGTTATGTCCTGAATGTGTCACTGAATAGTCCTACAACTTATTGTGTGTAACCTGGGAAGACCCTCAGCAGTAGTAGTGGCATTCTCAAATGATGCCATTAAAGTAGTCTGTCTTGTCTTGGTATTGTCACTCTTGCCTTCATCAGAAGTGGAACCAGTTCACAATCCTGTTCCACAACAGAAGAGATTCTGGCAACTCCAGACCGTCTGGTGAAGTCTGCTTGTGTTGCACCAAGCTAGAGAGTTCCGATGGCTCTCTCTTCTAGCATTGACTAAACGAGGCATGCTAAAATATGAATTAGATTTTGGGCTTTGGTAACAGTTTTTCAAATTTTCTCTCTCTTTTTTCTAATAGAGCTACGTTTCTTTCGTCCATATGATCCAGTATGATGTATGATGTGTGTGAAATGAAAAAAAATTTAAGTGAAATGACAAAGGGTCAAAATTATACTAAACCTCTGTCAAAAGCTTGAATCTAATTGGTCAGAAAGTGTTATAATAGTGGCTTTGAGGGTTTATATTAAACCTCCATACGAACAGTTTAAGAAAAAAATAATGATACAATCATATAGTGAAAGTTTCGATGAGAGTCATTTACCTGACAGGAAATTGACACAAAAATTCTCTGTAACACCTTCAAGAAGGAGCAATTCAGCACCATGAGACATAACTGGAAATGAATAAAGCATATAACATGTCTTTTATTACAGTATAAAAATATAAAAGTTAACAAACTACTGAGGTATAAAAGGAATAAAACATTTCAGTATGTGCTGAACTTTTAGAACAAACTGTGATAAGTTTGTATACCATCAAAGGCAGGATATCTTGTAGAGGACAATGGCTTCGACATTCAGGGATGATGACCTGACTCTACAGGATGCCTTGAATCAGTGGTCATCAATATGGTGCTCTCTCTCTGTTTCTCTCTCTCTCACACACACACCTATCAAAGTGACTCACTCAGACCCATTAAACCCATAACTCTATTATTAACATTCCCTACTCAAACACAGAGACAAACACATTCACACTCATATAACCACAGCTCTTGGAGTGATTGATATGCTCATATAGCTAATTCAGACATATTCAACCTCTCCTTATCACATCCTCGCCACCTCAAATCACATTATTTCTGTCTCATGATACTCCTTCTGATGAGAAAGCAAGAGCAAATAAAAACAAAGCTCCTGAAAAGACATAAAAGATGGAAAGAAGGGTGCATTACGTACTCCACTTCGCAATATTCTCATATCTTTCCAGGCTGATTTACAGTCCTCCTTCAAAGGTGGCACGCCGCAATGCCGGAGATTTATGTAGCGAGGGTCACATCGCACCTAGCTGCAGCCATATGCACGTCTCATTTCCATATGCTGTATTAGTGTCATGTCAGACAGTGTGCTGAGACTGGGGCCTTATTAGGTGTGGGGGTCCCTGCTGCAGTACAAATCAACACCGCCGGGACCTCTGCTCATTCTCTGTCACCAACTCCGCCAAACACATCTCCATATGCACACACGCACGCACTCCGTCCCCGCGCCTCCTTCCCCACCACACCCGTCATGAGCGTCTGGGGAGAGGAAGACACAAACTGTGGGGAGCAGAGGGGAGGGATGGGGGGTTTCAGGGGTGCCGTAAAGTTGGCAGTGTGTGATTGCGACAGCTTTGATTCCCAAAAAAGAGAGTAAATAAACAAGATCCCCTGTGGTTCTGGCAGGAATGGAGAAAAGGCACCCAAGATGGAGGGACAGAGGAGATGAAGAAAGGAGGAGGACTGGGAGACAATTGGTGGGGCGTAAAGAATGTTCTCACGGTGGTGCTTGAAACATCTAAATATGAGGAATTTAAATGAATGCATGCAATTTTCTACAAAAGAATGAACATACATTTTCTAGGGTAGATTTTAAACCCAAGTTTAATAATTATTAAAAGGGGCCATTAAATAGGTTTAAAAACGTGTAAATTTTCTCTAAAAGAGAAGATCTGTAGGGGTTTTACCTGAACCACTTTCATCTACCTCATACTGGTTATGCAATATTTTTCTAAGAATGTCCACCGGTTGGTGACAGATTACAAATTTATATTGCATAACATAAGAATTAACACCCAACATCAACATCTAGATCATCAATCTATTTATCTACCTGGTTAGGTAACTGGCTATATCTATATCTATAGGTATAGAATAGAATGTGCAGAAATTGATGTCTTTTTTTGGGAAACCAAGAAAAAAGGGCTGGGGAGAGACAGAGATGGTGAACATGTGACCCTCATGCTTTATTACCTATGTACCCTATGTACTTACATTCTCCTTGGAACATGCTCAAACACAGAGAGAAAGAGTGAGAGGTGGGGGAGAGCTAGAGAGAGAGGGAAAGATTTTGCTGATGTTATGCACTAGCATAATTCTCATGTTATTTATTACAATCAGCAGCAAAGCCTGTGCTGTAAAATGACAAAATGAGCTCAGAAGAGAGCGGCTGCAGCATTTTAACTCTTCAAATTGACCCAGATTAAATCAAATTTAGACTCACAAGCTCATCAGAAATTTGGCACTCTGAAAAGCGGCTAAAATGGGATATCCATCTCAGCATTTGCATGATAAAGGAGAAACGGTGGAACAAGAAGGAGGAGAAAATGCTGGCCTCAGATGTAAATCAGGTTGGTTGGCCAAGAGAAAACAAGGACAGAATGAATAAGGCCTATACAGAGTAAGCTCTTGTTAGTCACATCTGCATGGGTCAGAATCGCTCTCACTTTTCTGACCTTTGACCTTCGTCGGTCGTCCAGCATTCAGCCTTCTCAACCCTCTGATGATCACTAAGATCTGATAACCTGCTCACCTCCGCTCGAACATGGACGTATGGGCTTCATTTTCATTTTTAGTAAGATCAGGCTGATAAAAAGAAAAGAAAAAATCCCTGCCTCCCACTCTCCTTTCTTCTCGATCCCTCTCTGAGACTTTTTTCTTCTCTGAAGCACTTGACTTTTGTCCAAGGCTCGGTGAAAGTAGCCCTGTTATTTCTGAAGAGGCTGATACTCGGACGCGACACAAATCCTCTTAGCCCCAACTGCAAACGGCTTTTTGGGTGGCGGCTTAAAGAAGCCATTGTGGCGCTCCTGGTCTTAAAACTTCCTCTGATGCCTTTCATTCCAGGCTCTAATGTAAATAAATGAGTGGCCCCAGACAAGAGCACAGGAAAGGCTGGGGAGGGGTACAGGGATAAAAGCCCATGTCTCACTTCAACACCGGCATCCTGAGACAGCCTAATCTCCCTATCAGAGACTGAGAGAGAGAGAGAGAGAGAGCGGAAAAGAGGGAGAGATGAGGAGGAAAAAAGCAGAGAGAGAGAGAGAGAGAAAACACAGGAGGAGCGGAAGAAACTGAGACGAGAACAGATCGCTCCACACCCTCAGCCACTCTAGGATGCCAATTCTGGCTCCAGTCAGTCCTTCATCTATTCAGTGTCCATGTGTGTAATTGGCTGCATGTAGTGTTAGTGATCTTGGGAATCCAAAGAAGCAGGAAGGTGGGCGTTCAGATCTGCTGTCTTTTATAAGAGTAGTGTCCACTGCTTCATTATGGGGGAGAGGCTGTCCAACTCTGGGCTCAAGAGCAAATCTCTCCCTGGCACAACAACCATGGCTGTAAAAAAAAAAAAAGAAAGAGGAGAAATACAATGATAGGGCCTTCAGGAGCCAAGAATTTATTCATGATGAAAATCATAATAATCCTGCATACAAGCCCGTAAAGATTTAACATTGATTTCATTTCGCCCGCATGTCAAATGCTGTTTTTTATTAGTTTGGTTGACGGCTTTTATTTAATTGTCTTTACATTTAACGATTCCTTATTTTCTGCTTATATTACAATAAAATGTTATTGTATTATGCATTATTAAATGAAATGGTTTTGACTGGAGATGGGGCCCAGATTAAAAATGCTATTGCTTTTTTTATATTTTATTTGCTTAAATGTAGAATTGCTTATTAAGAACTTATAAAAGATTAAAGCAGAGCACTCTCAGAGCATTCTCATAGATTTTCCCATAATTGCACGACTAAATTTCTTCCGTAATATTTCAACCAGGGATTTGAAGACAATGGAATGTGATATTAAATGCAATAAAACGTCTGTAAGTATGAAAAAAAAGTTTTTAACTAAAATGGTTATTCTGATTTTATCCTTTGAAAAGAAGGAAATATACAGAAGGTTTATGTTTTTTGTGCGTTATTAATAATAAGGAAAAAATATTTAATAACAAAGTAAATGACTGAAGAAAAGTTATTTCTGCCGAATTCTCATTAGAGATGCTCTGCTCTTTTAACTGGCTTCTAAACAGCTTTACACTGAAATAGCATCGCTATATACATATAATTTGAAAAAGAATATTTAGTCCAGGACAGAAATGTCATTAAACAGAGCTGTCACCTGTCAGTGAGAACCTGATACATGACCATCAGAATGTCTGACCAGGCGAACATGACAGTCATAGTGTAATTCATTTCCATGTTAATCCATATCCATGCGATCCCTACCCATATATATCCACATTACAGCCATATTGTATACGACTGAAGAACAGCCTGAAGCCATTCTCATAAAGGGACATAGTTTTATAGTGGCACCAAACCACTTCCAGATGGCTCAGCAGAGTGAGCTGAGATTTGTCGTTCACATCAGTCTGGAGCAACTACAACTAGAGTGTCCGCTGAGCCTGCAATGCCTCTTCAAAACAGCTGCGCTGATGCTTTCCAAACACTGAAGAGAGATTTTTAGTTAGGAAAAAAACTATTGTAAATTTAAAGTATTTATTTAACAGCAAATAACAGTTTTATTGTCTTTTTTTTTTTTGGAATCAGTTGGGGAAATAGGACATTACATTGCTTTACAATAAAATCCCAGAAAATACAGTGCATATTGGGATAGCTAATGTTTTAAGTAGGAGTGAGATTGGTAAAAATATCTTCGGTGTCAACATCTGAAAATTATTGGATTTTATTTTTTTTGTGCTCCCTTTATTTAAGCTACTATTTTAGGCAAATACAAACCCTCTTTTGGGTTGAAGTTGGCCATGCTAGTAAAAACTTTGGTTTAGTAAGGCACTGAAATTAGTCCTTTAGTTCACATTCTGTGCAGCCTGTTTGAGGGGAAAAAAAAGAAGAAAAAAAAACTGCATGGTTCAATAGTTACGCCTTTGTGCTACAGATCAAAAGGTCACGAGTTCAAATCCCAGCGCTGCCAAGGCTGGCATGGTTGGATCTTTAGCTAAACAAGACCCTTAACCTTGCTCAGTTATATCCTGTCTCAACTGTTAGTCACTTTGGATAAAAGCATGCATGTTGTGGATGGTATTTTATTTTAAATGTACAGAATATTACTGGAAACATAGTCCTATACTATAAAAAAAAAGAAAGCAGAACAATCACATGTAAATATCTTACTTTTCTTTATACAGCGATAAGTCATAACATTACAATGCAACACATTATACCCAGGATTGTGCAGGTTTGTTCTGCCGAGACAGCTCTGGGCCCCTTGGGCCATAACTCTACCTCTGGGGGCGTGCTGTGGTGTCTGGCACCGGAACATTGACAGTGGATCCTTTGGTTGCTGTGGGTTGTGGGGTGGAGTGGATTCTCTGTGAATCAGACTTGTTTGTCCGACAATTTCCATGGATGTATGATCAGATTGGCCTTGGGCGCTTTGCCTGATGGGTCCTGTGTGTGGTGCACTGGATATTCTAATGTGACCAGCACTGACGTTTTGTTCGGTGAATTGTCCTGCATTGGCTTTTCTGTGGGATCAGACCAGAAAGACTAGCCTTTGCTCCCCACAGGTATAAATGAGCCTTGGGTATCCATGATCCAGTCTCCGGTTTACTGGTATATAAATGATAATCAGTGTTATTGTGTTCAGTTTATGCGGTGTTAATGTTATGGCTGATCAGATCGGGAAACATGGACATTAATTAATACTGTCATTAAGACATTCTGATCACTATACTTTACTGTACATGTTTTGCAACCATTAACTGTAAATTCAAACTAAGTTACTGTATGTTTTACAGTAAAAGTGAACAGTGTTTTAGTAACAACAAAAAAAAAAAGGATAATAGATTATAAAATAAAAAGAAAGTTGTATTACTAGCTTTGCAGGTTTGAGCACAAAGTGTACGCTTTCATGCTCTTTTTTTTTTTTTTTTATTCTTTTTTTTTTTTGAACATCACTTGTCTTCCAAGAAAAGAAAAAAAAAGTTCAAATCTGTTACTTTCCTGCACTTTTGATTTGCAGAGGGAACATGAATTTCACCATAATGTAGAAACCTTAAAGGAAGCTTCCACTGTGAAACACACGAAAAGCTTAATATTGAAACATTTGTGATGTGCTTAGAGGTTCTGGTGCTAATTTGCTGGCTGTGCTTTTGTTATTTCTGTGAGAATTTAGCACTCGTATGCACTGATGTCACAGGGGAACATTGTTAGCACAGTTGTAATGTGTTTAACAGAAATTAGTGATCTACTAGACTGCAAGCAGGATGGCACTGATAGAGGTGCTAGCATGAATGTTAAAGCGTAAGAACTTTATCTGTTTGAGCAGAGTGTACAGATAAGAAGGTGAGAGAGATGGGTAGACTAAATGAATAAATCACAGCTGCTTCGAAGCAACAGTTATTTTTTTCTCTTTCAGGACACTTCAGTAGTTCTGCTCATTAGTAGTGTATAATCACAAATTTTATTACTGGATCTGTATAAGGTGTGCAAGGAGAATCCTGTGCAAGTCGAGTGCATCTTTACTTATCTTATATTCTAACGAAGTGAGATGCTTTCAGCTGACAGCGCCATAAATACACAGATCTGCCGCTGATTGGCCAGTTCTATTTTACAAGCACACCACGATCCTGACCAATAATCAAATGGGTCAGAGAACAAAGCCACATCAAAGCCAAAGAGGCAGATTATGCACATACGCACTAATGTGCTCCCAAGATACGGTCTTTCAACTTAAATCCAGGACCTTTGATGATGCTTTGATGAGCCTCATGGACCACTGTTTAAGAGAAAACATCCGCCAACATGAGCAGGAATGTGCAGGCCTGAACTGCATTCACACAGAAACATGCCACATAGAAAAATCAATTCATCTACCATTCTTGTAAAAAAAAAAAAATGCAAACGTTCCTAAATGCCTGTGCAGCAACTTTCAATATATTGCATAAGGAACAAATGAATCCGTCCGCCTGTACATATGTTGGATATATATTATTTTCGTAATTCAGCTCTGCCTAATCTAAAAGCTTTTCTACTGCGCAAAAGACAAAGCAGGGCAAAACGAAAATGCCCAAAGAGGAAAAAAAAAAGTGACACAAATTGAGATATAACTGGACAGAGCACAGGAGCAGCAGCCGAGCGTTTAGCAGCTGTGGTGAATTTCAGTTTGAGGAGGTTGAAAAGGGCAGAGCTGGCTCCTTCTTCACATGGCCTCAGTGCCACACGGAGCCACGAGCCAGCAATCCCAGTGGAGACAACTTCTCTCCCCACACTTCACTCCTCAGCACCAAGCCAGGATGAGAGTTTCTCACACTCTCCAGAGGCTTAGTTGCCGAAGCCAGGCCTGATGTATCTGTCAAAGTGAGAGAGGAGGGCAGAGGACACTTATGACATGAAGGGCACCGGTCAACATGTGAGCAGCACTGGGAATCACTGGTCAACTGAAAGAGTAGAGGACAGCAAAGACAAGGAGAGGAGAGGACAGGGTAGAAGAGGAGAGGAGAGAGGAAAAGAAAGGAGAAGAGAAAACAAAAGATGAGTGGAGTAGAATGTATCTATAAGTCTGATAGAATTTAATGAGAGGTGATACTAATTTACAAACATGGAGAGGAGAAATAAAACTTTGAATCTTAACCTCATTGAGTTTTAGCATTTTGAGCCCTGGTTCTTGTTGAGGTAAGAATGACGCCCACTACCAGTAAGGCCAGTATGGTTTCTTATTATACAACAATCAGCTCCAACCTAGTAATCTGATTGGATTAGGAATCACCATGAGTGGTGATAATAGACGCCGGTCGCCAGCATGAGTGAAAGAAGGTCTGTCCGGTCCATAGCACCGAGGAGGGAGCAGCTGCCTGCCAAAACTCATTCAAAACCAGTCACAGAACCCTTTTCAGCAAGTAAACACATATGATAATGTCATCATAAACAACACTGTCTACTTTTAAGCCATTCTGAATAGTCTCTGAACCATTTGTTATATTTAATCGCAAGCCGAACGACAGCGCTAACTATCTTCGAAAACAAGGCTGAATCCCAAATCGTACTCTAACCCCTCAGCAAGGGCACAACCTGGTTTGTGGAACAAGTGGTTGTACACCCTGGTGCACTAGCTTTCCATTTAATACTGTTTAGGATTTAAGCATGAAACCCAGAAGTTAGCTGATTTTCTAAAGTGGAACAAGTGGAAATATTGAAAAAAAAAAAAAAAACTTATGACATTGTCCACCATCTTCATGTTTTTTTTTTGTTTGTTTTTACCTTTTGGTGATTATTATAATTATAGTTATTTTTTGTAGTGTATGTGTTCAGTTTGAGGGTATAACTGTTTTTTTTTGTGTGCATTTTTGTTTGGTGGACTCCATTCAAACAAGCAGGTTCACTGAGGTGTTTAAAAATACCTAAACACCTGAATCCACCCTTTCCTATGTTACAACCACCTGAGTGTCACTGCTGTGCTGTAAATGATCCACCAACCAAATCAGATCTGGTTAGGAAGAACATGGGCTGTACTGAGTAATAATACACATAATAATACACCTACGCTTTTTTTTTTTAGATCAAAATTGCAAACAAACCTAAAACCTCTCTCCAGAAACATGAAAGTTGCCGTCCATCTGAAATCATTTCTAACTTTCTGTGATCAGTCATTGTGATCTATTATATCTATTATATTCCTCCAGCTACATCTTTTATTAGTTGTGCATTCAGTGTGAGGGTCTAATTTCTATGAGAGAAAATAACAGATGCAACTGATCATGATTATTGAGAGTGTGATCCTGCAAACGTTACGCTATGGTGCAATAAAGTGACATATTAAGGGTGTTCGTTCACTAAGAAACAAGAGCTCGGCCTGGGATGCAGTAAATGATTATCTATAATTTTTTGCCCCAAACATGATTTAAATGAAACAAAAAATGCAGGAGTATGTGTGTAAGTCAGAAGATGGGATCCATACAGTATGTTCCCCTTAGTAGAAAATGAAATCACTTCATAGCTCCAAGCTTTATTGTCTACCAAGTTATGACATGAAAAAATGCATTCAAGAGGAAAATATTGGCATTCATAGGTCAGGTGTATAGCATAAACATCCCATAAATTATTGTCAATATTAAAGAGAAGGATATAGTGATTGACATAGTAGTGGACTCTTTGCAAACCTCAAAACTTCCTCTCGCCTCTGCCTCAGCCATGCTGAATTAATGATAACAGACAGTTATGAATCATTCACATGCCTGTCTTTTAAAAAGGAAGACTAACAATGGAAACACAAGTATAAAAGATGAAATTAGGCATAATGATATAATGGCACATCATCCAAGGCTGACATTATGACACATTTTCCAACCAGTCTCATTGCATTGATTTTCATTAAGCCAGAAACTTGATCCTTTCTGTAGCCTTGTAACCCACTTATTTTCAATGATGCCCCAAGATATGTGTCTCTGCTGTCTGATTCCGAAGAGGGTTGAGTTAATCAGAAATGAGGCCCGGCAAACTGGCGAATTAGTATTCATAAAATGAGATAGACAGAATGTTAGTGTGTGGGTGTGTGTGGGTAACAATGGCAGCCGCAGCCATTATAGCAGCCATATGTACGAATAAAGCCGTCGTGGAAGTGGAGGTTTGCAATATTCATTCTGTTTCACACTGAAGAAAGAAGAGCACATGCTGATCACACAACTAAATGCCCAATCTGTTTCTCCAAAGACAATGACCAGACAATCAGTCCAATGAGTACTGCTCTAAAGAGCCAAAAACACTCCACACTATGCTAAACACTCGATTCTCTCACACACCTAATTCAACCTAATAATTAGCTGATGAGATAAATGAGCAGTTTTAAAGCAGGTAAATAACATGGCTGTACCTTCACCAATGAAAGTCTGATGTCCCTGCTGCATTGTTTATCATAAATCTGCAGTAAAGGAAGAACATAAACATAAGAACTTTTTAATAATAACTATTTAAAGATGAGGAGGAAGATTTATTTATTCAAGACCACCATATGCCACCAAATTAGACCATAATTCTATACTCTATTATCTGGATGGATGGATGGATGGATGGATGGATGGATGGATGGATGGATGGATGGATGGATGGATGGATGGATGGATGGATGGATAGATAGATAGATAGATAGATAGATAGATAGATAGATAGATAGATAGATAGATAGATAGATAGATAGATAGTCTCTTTCAAGCACTCAGCATCACCAGTATACTAATCACTAATCCTGATCATCTGTTAACATCTGCACCTGTTTCTCACTTGTTCATGCCTTAAGTTAGATGTTTTTTAATTGATTCACAGGTCACTGCATGGCTTAAAAAAAATCCAAAACTGGTCAGGTATGAGAACTGGACTGAAAACGAGAACCAAAAACATACTAAAAATGAGAGGCAAAACAGTCTTTCAACTATTTCTTTATAATACATTAAAATCAAAATATGAAGTAATGTGGGGTGGCTCAAGGCTTTTACACTGTATTACAAATGAGTCTTATTTTGAATGTTTGTTATTTTTTTTCCTGTGACTCTTATCATTATTATATAGTCATTTTTCTTTAGTTTAATCCTTAAATAATGCAGATATCAGAATCAGTTATTCCCTAGTGTACATACTGTAAGTTATAACACTATTATTCCTTACTAGTTTGCTTTCACTGCCTAGGAACACCAGTACATTTTTACTTTGACAGCTAAAAAAAAATAATGTAATGTTTCTCTAATTTATTATTACGATTAATATTTTCACTTGACCAACCCTCTGGCATGTTAACATAAAAGAAACTTGTTTTGCATTTAAATATGGAAACATTAACCTAATAAAAAATGAGGGACAAAAAAAATCAAACATGAATTTTGGTTTCATTATACTATAAAAAAGAATCTGACCCATGAAAAGCATCATAACATGAAATGAAGAAAATGAAAATGAAATCATTGCCTCTTCTTCTCTTTTCAAGGCAAGAAAGAATAACCAGGTAATGTGAATATAATTTAAAACCACTTTAGATATTCTAAAATCGGGTTAGATTATGATTGTGGGCACTGATTAAATTTTCTTTAAAAAAAAATAATAATAATTATAAGGCAATGGTTGTAAAAGTGAAATACATATTTTTTGTGATATGGGTAATTTCTGAGTTCTATGCTTTTTTCTGTAGAAGAAATTTTGGTTTGCTGTGATCATAACAATTGACTTGACATAATTAAAATTGAAATTTCTACCTGTAATGTCTTCCTTAAAATAAAAAAAAAAACAGTGAACAGATTCTTGTATTTCTTTGTTTAAAAACAAAATTGCTTCTGATCAGCCCAAATATACCAAAAAAAAAAAAAAAAAAAAAAAACAGCTAGAACTACTATATTATGCCTTCCAGATTGTGAGGTCAGTCTGGCCTCAGCAGCACTTCTGAGATAAAGTCTTGTTCTGAAAATCTACTCAATAAATTACAGTTGATTCAGTTGGACAGTGTGTAAGATCTCCTACATTAATCTCCTCTGTTTTTTTTTTTTTTTTTTTTTTTTTGAGGCTGAGAGTATAAAATTGGTGTGCTGCATATCTAATTTTCTCTTTTTTCTTTTTATTCCTGAATAGCTGATACATCTCTTTCTCAGAAGCTGGAGTGTGGTTGCCGTTGTGGACCCTGTGGTGCATTCACAGCCAGCAACATCAACTCTCAAATCTTATCTTGTTAAATCAGCCAAATGCGAGGAGCTGTGAGGGAGGGAATTAATGGGCAGAATGCTGGAGTGAGAGAACAGGTCGTTTTAATCCAGGGAACAAGGGTGTGTGTGTGTGTGTGTGTGTGT